>JALMQS010000102.1:6466299-6519201 GCA_024734495.1 Forficula auricularia
TATGTTTCAATATAGCTATAAGTATTCAAAAAATTTTAATTTGAAAAAAAAATTAGTTTTTATTTTTTTTCATAATGTTCCACCACTTAAAAAAAATGAAAAATTCCTGAGTTTAAAGAAGTATAGAAGACATTTTCTGACAAAGTTTGGCGGCGGACACTTTTAAATAACACGGTAAAAAAAATGATTATAGTTTTATTTCTGTTCTTAAAAATCGACTTTCCATCTGAGATTCATAATGAAAGTGTTTTTTCGTCGCTTCTACTCCTAAGAATTGCAAAAAAATCACCATTCATTAATTTTGAATTTTACTATTAAAAAACAGAGTTTTTTTTTTTGAAAATCTCGAAAATCGTTTGAGATAAAGAGCTAAAAATTTAGATGAATTATTTTTATTTAATGTCAAGTGAAAATCGAAAAAGCCGCGGGGGCAGATTTCCCATACAAACCCGTTCAGACTCTTTAAAAAAATCCATTAATTGTTTTTTAGATATTTGTATTTAGAATTTTTTGAAACAAAAAGCAAATAGATATCTTATCCTTCTTAGTAGATATTACCAAATCAATTATTAATACATTTTGACCCTATTGACTTTTTAAGAGTTAACATTTCAAAAATTCCTTTCTTATATTTCACTTTTACGGATCTAGTAAGACATAACTGAATGTTTCTAAATTCAGTTATGAACCTCTAGTGGCGCTGGTGTGGGAGTGTTAACTTAAATTAATATTTAAGGTGGTTGTTCGCCAAATGGGTTTTCTTAGGATTTTTTTTGAAATTTAGACAGATTATTATTTAACTACTTCTGCATCGATTGGTAGCGAAACGAAATTTATGAACAATATAGTTTCGGAGATATTAAATTTCAAAAAAGAGTTTTTCAGACTCTTAAACATTGAACTATAGGGGATATCGGAAAATGTATATACATATTTAATTATAATTGAGAAACCCTTCTTACTATTTTTATAAAAAACTAAAGGAACATTAAACAATAACCAATACATATTTTAAGACAATTTTGACTCATAGTTACAACACACTTTCTGAGATAATAATGAATAAATAGTGAAAAATGTATAAAAAAAAATTTACACTAAAAACAATTTGGCAACAGAGCATTTATATAACCAGCGAAAGATGTATGAAGCGCGCATGCGCTAGGTTTTTTCAAAATTATAATTTTCATAAGGTGTAACGTAGACGTTGATTACATTTGTTAAAAAAATGAAAAGATTTCTATAGAAATTTTTTAACTTTTAAAATATATTTTATCTGTCATTTTAATATAAAAATATTCAATCTCTTACAATGGTGCCAGAATAGTCAAACGAGCACGGGATTGGATAGAATCGGTGCATAAACAGCAAAAAGTTTTGGGCTTATGAATGATGAATCCTTATTGTCTGTTCTATATATATTCTAGCATTAACTTTTTGCTAGTATTGTCGATAAACAACTACCTTAAAGTAGTTGTATCCCCAAATGCATTTTCTTAGGATTTTTTTGAAATTTAGAGAGATTATTCTGCATCGATTGGTGGCAAAACGAAATTTATTAACAATATAGCTCAGGAGATATTAAATTCCGAAGATCGAATTTTTCAGACTCTTTTACATTGTACTATACGGTATACCGGAAAGTTTACATACATATCTATATATATAAAATAGAAAAGTATGTGGATATATATGTATGTGGAAACGATCTGATTGGCCAGTGCATAGCCAATGCCAAAGCGTTAAATTATTAGAACGATTCTGATTGGTCAGATAGTGATCGTGCTTAGGCAATGTGTTAAATAAATCTTTCCTTATTCTTCCTTATTTTTGAATCAATTTCATTCAGCACATTCTTTCGATACTTACAGTAAGATTTTAAATTTCAATTATTAAATTGGTATGAACGAGACGCTCCCCGCCAGGGGCTAGGTGACGCCGGGCCGAAGGCCCGGTCGTCAGCTAGTTTAATTATAATTATGAAACTCTTCTTACCATTGTTATAAAAAACTAAGCCAACATTAAACAATAACTAATACATTTTTTAAGAAAATTTTAATTCATATTTACAACACAGTTTCTGAGATAATAATTAATAAATAATGAAAAATTTGTCGCTATTTTAAAGTAATCCGAAAAACTCTCGTTTCCATCTTCTGTCTAAAATAATAATAGGTCGCTTGGACATTTACTATCATTTTAGTCAGAAATGAATTTACTTATTTCTTATAATTAACCAACAGCTCGGAGTAATTGTAAATGGTCACCTATCCAAGAACTAATAGCTCTGTTACTTAATTTCCCTTATCTATGGATTAGATAGGTACTTATAAATTACCACTGCATTTGGTCAATCGAAAGTGTTTGTAGGTATTTGTGCTCACTCATTTTAAAAGAAACTAATTCTAAATTAAATATATTACATTTTTTTTTTATTTTATTTTAAACAATTTTCGATGCTCTTTTACTAAATTTTATATTATTGTTAACACGAAGTATATAAAATCTTTGTAAAAAATTATTTTAAGGTTCTGATGAAGGCAGAGAATGCCGAAACGATGGGATAAAAATTGGCCACCATTGTAAACTAAAATAAAAATACCTCTTATAATAAATAACAATTTATTTATTCATATACTCATTGTCCATCCAGAGAATTTAAAAGACCGAGTAAAAGAGCATCCAAAATTGTTTAAAATATAATAAAACCGGTCTAGCATCATTATATATAAATATATTACATTTTATATATTAATAAATTCTGCAGATGAAAGACAACCAACAAACAAGTACAATAATAATAATTAATACAGTTATATTTCTTCAACTTTAATATCTATCTTCAACTAAAAATTCTGTGATTGAATGGAAAACTGGCCAATGTGTGCACCTATATTTACTAATAAATTAATCTACTAAATTTTAGAAAATTAGCTATAACTGTTCAAAAACTTTTATTTAATTTCCAATAATAATCGCAATTTCACATCTGTAGAGAAATTGTAAAAAATAATTTAAGGTAGTTGTATCACCAAATGCATTTTCTTTGAATTTTTTTGAAATTTAGAGAGATTATTATTTAAATAATTCTGAATCAATTGGTTTAAAAACAAAAAAAAGGTATTTAAAAAATTTCATAAAAAAATAAATAAGTAATAAAAAAATTAATAGGGTAAAAATATCACAAATAATCTAAATGAAAGAGAAACCAGAATGAAAAGAAAATGAGAAAATATATTAAGATGAAATTTTATATTAAATCGAGAGTAAATAAGTGCTGTGGATATGTGGCCAGAGAAGGATTATGGGTACTTCACTTCTATATTATTGAACTTGCGTAACTCTGGCTGTTGGTTAAGTTGGCAACTTAAGTCCAGGGTTGTGGGGTGAAAGAGGACGATGGGCATGAGGGGCGGTTTGCAGCATTTAGCGTTCTTAGGCTGGGCCTAATTAGCCCTTGGGCTGCTTTCGATCGACCCTAAACAACTCCTTTCGCGACAACATTAAACCTGGATTAGGATCCCATGATAAATAGCCTCCGAAAGATAGCACAAGGTCGAATCCTCCTGGAGGCTGATAATCTCCAGGTGGTTCAAGAAACCGCTGGACAAGCATCCTTTCAGCAGCCCGTTCGGGCCAACTTTACCAATTAATGCAAGTGGATTATGGGGCGGAGTTAGGACTGAACAAAGAATCACGAAAGAGCAGGAGGAACTAAACCGACAACTCGTTTCTGATATCTGGCTATTTCGGTTATCACAAGAAAACAAAGCGAGCCAGCCCTCGCAATTCCTTTCAATTGTTTTTTACTCTTCCGAACAATACTAAATCTATTATACCTGTTAAATGTTTTCGCTTATTAACATTTATACTTTTAATGATGTAAATGTTTAATTGATAGTACAAATAAAAATAAATAAAGATGGAATAGCGATGTTTCGACACATTATAAAGAATTCTAATCAAAATAAGCAATTTATTTAATTACACTGCTCAACAAAAATTAAACAAAAATTTCTCCCCTCTTATACTCTCATTATCATGCAATTTCTCGATATTTTACAACACGTTAGAGTTTTGAGATTTTAACGGTCAAATTGACGAAAAAGGCCATTTTGACCTATTTTTGAGTCCCATTAAATATTAAACAGCAATATTTGAAATCAAAATATATTGTTAACATATTGGAAAACAGCTTTTTCTTTGATTTTCAAATTACCACTTATTTTTAGCTCAATTTGAACTCGAGTTATAACTAAAAAACTAAGATCTTATGTTTTATCTATGTCTATTATTATAATTTTTTTTTTATTCAATATTTTTTTATTTTTATTATTATCCTCTATAATCAAGTAGCTATAGTTTTTTAAATATAACTCGAGTTCCAATTGAATTAAAACAAGTGGTAATTTTAAAATCAAAGAGGAAACTGTTTTCTATTACGTTAACAAAATATTTTCATTTCAAATATTGCTGTTTAATATCTAATGGGTCTCGAAAATAGGTGAAAATGGCATTTTTCGTCGTTTTGACCGATAATATCTCAAAGCTCTGACCTGTTGTAAGAAATAGGGAAATTGAATGTTAATCAGCGTATAAAACACTACTGGACTTTATTACTAGGTTTACAGGGAGAAATTCTTTTTGATCAGTGTAATTAATTAATAGATAATAAGCAAAAATATATTTTTCTAGGTGGGTTTCACGAGATAAAAACTCAAAACATATATTTGTTTTATTTGTGAAACCCACCTCGAAAAATATATTTTCACTTATTATCTGTTAAAATGTTTCACCTAGAACCGACACCAAATTCTTTAAAGATTGTAATTAATTAAGTTCAAATGTTGATTTAATCATTACATTAGAAAAACAAAGATCTTTAGGATTTTATTTTATATACCTATAATGGGTAGATTTTTCTGTTTGAATGTCTTTAATTTTACTCGAAACGTCGAGACTTAGCGATTAGAAATACAGTGTTGGTAGGTTTCTTTACCCTACCCGTGGTCTTTCTTAAGAAATCATTTTTAACGTAGCAAGTCATAACTTCTAGCATCACAATAATTCTTCAGCTGAAGCGTTATTGCTAATAGACGTGAAAAGGGAGAATTGTAAATATTAAAGGGAATAACAATTATTGTACCATATTGCATTTTACAAAAACCAAGTTTCGTAGTTTCTCAAAAAAAAGGGCTCAATAACACTCTAGAAATGTATTTAGAAAAATGTTGTCTCTTACCTTTCGAGACGCCAGTCACTTTATCTCGCAGAACGTTGATTTGGTGGACTCTTCCAAATTCTTGAAACATATTGCGTAGCTCAGCTTCAGACAGAGTTCTTGGAATTTGCCCCACGAACATTTTGATATTGTCAGGGTCGGGCTGTTCCTGCACGGGACTTCCAGGAGATGGATTTCCTGCCGTGGGCGAACTGCCATCTTCAATTTTCGAAGTTATGTCTGCAATCCCAAAAGCGGAAGTACTTCCGCCGCCGCCGTTGCTGCCTCCTTTGACCGATCCCGGGACTCCGTTGGCATTCATGGACAGCCTAACAAACAAATAGACAACAATTAATACGTTGAATTCTATCAATGGATTTGAATGGGATGTGCAACTTCACATCAACATAATAGAAACTATAATAATATTTTTAAGGTTGTGAAATTAAAAATTATGAATTACTTTTCGTCAAAGGAGAAATTGATTGTTGAATTGAAAGAAAATAATCGTTGTATAATTTTATATAAAATCACTATAGAAATAATCTCTTTAGTTATATTTATATATAAAGGCGAAACCCGCTCTTACTAACTCACTGGCACATCAAAAATCTCATAAAACAAGTTCAGATAGAAACTTGTGCTGGTTCACAGAACCACTGAAATATAAATGATTCAAAATATAAATACATGTATATGATATTACAAAAAATCAAATTTTCAAATTGATCAAAAATTCGCATGAGGCTGCAACATAAAATTATTAAATCTTGAATTCCAAAAGACTAAGTAAGCAGAAATAAACGGTAAATCAGGACATTTCTTACAAGATTAAATAAGTTAATTCATGTTGAACTGAAATTCTAACTAAGGGATCAAAAAATTAATTATGAAAAACGAAACGTAGTTAAATTAGAACGAAATTTTTTTCTAAGAAAAAAGATATTTTATTAAATGTAAATAAAATCCTCTCCACAACACGAATCCTTGAATCTAGATCGTTATTTACAATGGAAAGAATGCATTTTAATTGAAAATATTATTTAACTTAGCTGCACCCTAAGTATTACTACTTTTTCGATCTTGGCCTGTTTTTTTTAAGTATTTTTGGCTAGAATTTCACTTCTTATTTTAAGATAATATGTAGCTTTTATTTTAATTAATTTATTTTTTTGAGGGAGGGTTGGTTAATTTACCCTAAAAATTTAACTTGTTCATTTTAGAATTTAAGGGTATTAAAGTATTTGTGATTAATTTTCATCTTTATTAATCTCCCAAACTCTATAATACTGCCAAATTTTAGCATCCTAAGGCCATATTTATAGAGTATCAAACTCTCTATAAAAATGTTCCTTTGCATTTTTATGATAGGATCAACAGATTTTGAAATAATTCAGTTTGGATTTTTACTATAAAATATGAATGACTTTGTATCTATTTTTGTTTTTGATAAATTCTTGGAAATATTTATAAACATATTGTGAATACCTTTCTTCTTTAGGTCGCTGGGCTAATTGATGATTTATTGCTTTATAATTTATGCATGGTTCAAATTTATATGCCTAAAGGAATTTTTAGGACGGCAATAAAACTATAAAAACACACACATACACAGCCACACATAAAAAATACATTTCATAGTAAATTCATTGATTCAAAGAAAATAAGACATTGGTTTTTATGAATGAAAAAAAAATGATTGAATATATTTCTTATAAATTGAATAATTCCAAAAGTATTAGAGATATCAAAACGCCGTTTTCTCAGTAGTATTTATTAGAGAAAAATTAGCTTCAAGTCTCGGTACGTTCTCAGTAAATTTTTCAATTAATTGAAATATAATAAATTATTTAAAATTATTTTTTTCTAATATTAGTTCATGAGAATAAGTTACACATTATTTTATCACTTCCTTCCTTCTTTCATGATGATATGGGGCTGTAATTAATTAATAAAATAATAATAATGTTAAACACCCTTAAGTCCAAAATATCAGGAAATTTTACCATTCATTAGTCGAATATAATAGTCTGAGGTTACGTGAGTCCATTAATATAAAAATGTATATAAAATAAGATAGACTAGAGTGCACTACTGTAGAGTGTTAGAATCGACATTTATTTCCGACTAGGGCCTTGCTGTAATAGAGACATTCAATTATATTACAATATATAATTTAACCCACTCAATATCAAACATTATTTATTCTGTTAACTATACCGATTTCTGTAGCTACAACCGAGAAATCATTTTCTAAATTAAAGTTAATTAAGATTTACTTACAATCTCAAATGAGGCAGGACCGATTAGAAAATCTTGGTATCTTTTCTATAGACTCTGACTTTATAAAGGAGTTGGATATTGAAAATCTTATTAATGAAATTGGCAAAAGTAAAGCTAGATAAGTCCAGCTCCGATTATATTTTTTCCTTGTTTACTTTCATGTTTATATAAGGACACGTGCGCTCTAAAAATATTCATTTTACCCTTTGTTCTTTAATAATTTGGAAAAAGGTTTTATAATTTCAAAACAGTTTTTTTTGTTAGGTACTGTTGTTTCATTGTGCAATAAGAAATCTAATAATACGAGTTTATCACTTTTTTGTATGTATGTACTGATTGTCTAAAATAAAAAAATACTCACAAGTAAAAGATTTTGTCATAGTTTGAGCTGTGAAAACTAATTTGGCCTCAATGCATATAAAGGCGCCAATCAGTATTTCGGTCTTTTGGCGCGTCCCTGTATCTGACCTTTTGTTAATTTAGTTTTCGTTGCTTAAAATTTTGACCATTTCTAAAACTAGTATTTTTCTAAATTCCATTCTTTATCTAAAATTTCGGGAAAATCCAAATTGTGTCCCAGGTTTGTTGAATGGCAATGCAAGGAATTTCTGAAGCCATCCGTTTTCTAAAAACGTCTAACGTGCCATCAACCGTGAATCACCATGTATACTTACCTATATAAAAAAAATACAAATTTTAAAGAAACTTTTTTCTTTTTTCTTTTTTGAAAACAATTGAAAAATGGAGAAATTCTCCCGAAACATTTGCTTTTAAAATAAACGTCTTCTGGATTGTTTTTTATAAAAAATTTGTATTTTTTTCATTTATATAAAAAACCAATAATTTTTTTTTCTTTTCTATATACCTATATATAATTTATTTGTTTGAGACTATAGCTTCATCATCAGTCTTTTTAATTAGAAATATTTTATCTGTCATTTACCATGGGGCCAATACCAGATTGGGTAGATAAAATTCGTTTCATTGTCTAGGCAAGCACACAAATAATTAACTTTGTTACTTTCAGCAAAAACAAAATCTTTTCAATTAGTTTTTATTATTGTTTATTACTTGAATATATTTTAATGAAACAATATTTTTGAGTAAGAAATAGAAGCTTTAATCTTTCAATAAAATTTATCAAGCCGTTCAACTAATTGGAAATAATTATTTCTTAATTAGACGATTCCAATTTTTGTCAGCAAAAGCAGCCCGGGTCCAAAGTGCCAAGAGCGAATTGTAGAATTCGTTCATGACTGGTTGTTTCGCTGCTCTCATTAGTCTCCCTATTATGAAATTTTTCTATTAAGATCCTAAAATTAGTTCAATCGTGACGAAACACGTTCAGTTGGAGATAGAATGTCTCTTCCAATTCAAACGATCTCCAATTAGAGTCAAATAATAAGATGTTGGCTTTTGATTGAAGAATAAATGGAAAATGTTTCCGGTTGCTTTGGAAGCTATTTTTCAAAATAGACTATCGATGTCGGTTTTTCATCAAGTATGTTTTTGACGTTGTAAAGATGGATGAATGTTGGAATCCAGCAAGCAAGCAACATGTTGCTCGAAGCCGACAATTTTATATGGGTCATATTCCAACAAGAAAGAAACCACAAGCGAACAGAAAAATAATTAAATGGCGAAAATGTTGGTTTGCCCCTGGAGACAAATCATTTATCATAATCCAGTGGTCGACGAAGGAACTGAGAGACAAATGGCCGAAACCCCAGCGAACACTCACTCAGCACATTAATGGAATTTTACCTTAATCAATGGGGGTGTTCCCGGGGACGACTTTCCTTGACAAAACTTCAAAGTATAATTTGATTTCACCCCTTACAAGAAATTAAATCTAATCTTGTTTTATATTCCACCTCCAACTCAGCTTTAAATACAGTTCAACACTTATGGTAGTTTTGCTAAGGGAGAATGCTGTAGGTCAGATGTGTCCAACCTGCGGCCTAGCAGAGCAATTAATGCGGCCCGACATAAAATTATAAATTTCCTTAAAACATTAAGATTTTTATCCAATTACTGGAAAAGAGATATCTGATACACTTCAAATTGAACATTTTACAAATCAAATTAAACATTTTACAAATCAAATAAGGTAAATATTTTACATATCAAATTGAACATTTTAAAATATTTTGGAAAAAAAATTTAACATACCTACATAAGATACTGTCAGTAACTGCCGCAAAAGAACGTTTATAAATTAAATTTACGTACATACACATGTATTTATGTATTATTTTTGTTTAACTGTACATAGGTACATACACATGGTCAGGAAATTTTTTAAAAACTAACCTTAATTATGTAATACATATCTACTACTACATACATATTCTAATTCATCAATATTTACATAGTATGTAGACTATTTTTAATTATATTAGTGTGACAAATTTATGTTATAATTATAATAAATATATAATTTAATTAATTTTTTTTCATTAAGAATAATCCTTAATTATATGTATGTACATGTAGGCCTAGTAGCACAATATTTCAAACTATATAGTTTCAATATAGATTCTGAAAATCTATATAGGCACTATATGGTTACTATATAGTTTGAAACATCGTGCTACTAGGCTTACATGTACATATGTATATATATATATATATATATATATATATATATATATATATATATATATATATATATATATATATATTTATGTATTAAATTATTATGTTCGTAAATAAATATGGTAGCTAGTGAATAAATAATTTAACTGTTCAATTTGAAGTGTAAACCTGTATAATTTGACCTAAATTAATTAGAAATTAGAAAATCATCCCAAAAGGTTTCGAAGAATAAAAGGCAGACTTTCAATTTTTTATGTGAAAAAAATATAACGAGATTTCCGAAAAAATAATCACAATTTTGGCATATTTTGAACCATTTCTATTAGATTTAAATATTTTAACTGTAAACTTTCTGATTGAATATGTATGGCAAATTTCATAAAAATTATCCAGGGGTGAACCGCGATTGGAATTAGGTGTACACCGTCTTTGGAATTCATTAGATAATGCCCCTTGATCTATTGTCTTCTACTTCTGGAAATGGAAGTGGAAGTAGGTGTTCACGATATTAGGTCGCGGTTCACCCCTCGAAAATTATCTACCCAGAAACAAATATTCCTCCTGGTTTCACAATAATTATTCACTTTTTAGAAATATGAATTTACATATACCTACCTAAAGCTATTTTCGAGAATAAAATTAACTAAAAGCAAAATTATAAGCTCAACTATCAGGTGACAAGAATAACCAAGCTTAGAATAATTAAAAATTATTTTTCATCTCATATTTTCATTTTCTTAAATATTTATCATTTCAGTAATTAAAAATAATTAATCTAGAAAAATGACTAAAAAATTGAAATGGTTGCGAAACGCAGGGGGGTATATTCTTACGTACGTAAACATCAACTTCGGGTTTTTCTATTTTAGCCAAAATCTTGTTATACTTCTTGTAGCCTCTAGATAGCTTAAGTTTTAAATTTCAAGGCTCTGCGACTTTCCGAAGACGAGATATGAACGATTAAAATATTTATTTTACGACACTCCTAATTTACAACCCCTTCCTCTTTTTTAATCGGATTAAAAATTTGACACAACTAATAACTCATGACATTTGATAAATGTACTAATTTTTAAAAAAATCGTTAGAGCCGTTTTTGAGAAAATCAAAAAAAACGAAAAATCTTTCATGTAAATGTCCACTTCCGGTTTTCTGATTTCAATTGACTGATTTATTGCGCCACGCAGAGGGGGGCAGCCTTTTACAAAACGAAAACAGATTTTTTTACAGATTAGAGTGCAACTTCTCATCAGCCGTCCAAATAATAATGCCAGATGTTGTGGCTATTTATGATTAAAGTACATATTACGGGCGCCTATGACACAACTCTAGAACCGAGGCCAGAGTGTTGGGAGCGCAAAAAGCGCCCCACAACTGTGCAATGCTATTAATAAAGAAATAAAAGATAATATTACAAACAAAAGCTTGCTATACTCCTTCTAGCCTATATCGAGCTTAAGTTTCGAATTTCGTAGCTCTGAGACTTATAGTTGCGAAACGCAGGTAAGGGTACATACGTACATACGCACTGACCAATGGATTTTGGACCACTTTTTGGCCTCTGGGGACCACAATTTCCGGTTTTATGTCCAAAATCCGGTTTCGAACTATTAAGGGCAACGATTTCTTCCACCTAGAAGTTACAAAATGAAATTAACTTTTTTCATCTCTGAGATACAAGCTCTCAAAGAGTCAGGACCCAGACTGGCCATCGAAATACTCTCCCATTGTATTCTATAGAATATAAATGTGAAAATAAAAATATACATATCAAGTTAAAATACACGATGTTGTCATAATGAGATATTGTAATCGTGTGATTTTAACTTGATATGTATATTTTTATGTTGAAGATGGCATAATTGTAAATGCCGAAAAGTCCCATGCTGACAATAAATTTAATAAAAGATAAAAATATAACCTGTGTTATTTTTATCAAAAAAAGAAAAAACTCACATCTATTTATATGAGAATTTATATCCTCAGAAATTTAATAAATATATATATATATATATACATATATATATATTATTTTTCATAGGGTCAGTATCACGTGAATATTGATTATTTTTTGCTTTTACTAGACTGGAAAGCCAGTTAGAATTAAAAAACTTTTCAATTAATACTTGTGTATGATCAAATTCGAATCAATTTCAAATGGATGTCTTAATTGATTAAAAGCCTCAAAATCACAGATGCTCGTCTGTTTCTGATTCGTTTCGATCTTAAGACAAGTCGAGGGATTTTCATTCCTTTTCAAATTACCATCTTGCTAAACAAAGTTTAATGATTAATTAATTGTTTGACTTTGATTTATTCCGCTCGAATTTTTTCTGTATAAAATTCATTAGTAGACGAAAAACAATAAATCATAATAAAAATAATCTTTTCTCAGAGATTAATTAGAACTTTTGGAATTTATTTCTAGAAGTGCAATAACTAATTGGTACGCGGTGGTAACCAAAAGAATATACTCAGCCAACAGCAATTCTACAAGCTCTTCTTCGGGGTCAATTAATTGAGTAATTTTTCAATACAATATAGGGTTTTCTACGGAAAAATATTTATCAAAGTTATTAGCCAGATTTTTACTTTATGGATTTCAAAATTTATAATCTAACAGATCCTTATTCTTTTGAATATTGACCGGGGCCGAGCCGACTACTCGTATATGGCGAATATGTGCAAAACACACGGGCGGCCAAGTCAAAGTGCGGCAAATCAGCTAAACTGTCACTTGTGTCTAGAACAGTGGTTCTCAACCTTTTTTCATCCGGGGACCGAGAAAAATAAAGGAATTATGTTGCGGACCGGCAAACTCTCAAGAATGAAATAACAACATAACGTCGTGCTCAAGTGAAAACCTCGTTAAATTAATTTAAAAAAAAATAAGCTGACGTGTTCTGATGTGGCCATCCACTTGACTTTATCATACAACCTGCCCACTCTCTTATATTAAATATTTAATAAAATTATTTATAATCATGTAGGGGAGGGGGTTAGTTTTTCCATTTTTAGACTCCTAGGGGCCCACTGATTATGTATACAAAATTTGGTTGAGTTTGGTACAAGAGCCTATATTTTCATTTTTTTACCACTCCCCCCTCCATTTTGGGTGGTTAGTTTTTGCATTTTTAGACTTCTGGGAACCCACTGATTATGTATACAAAATTTGGTTGAGTTTGGTAAATGGCCAAGATTTTCATTTTTTGACCCGTCCCATTTTTGGCGGCTAGTTTTTGCATTCTTAGACTTCTGGGGTAACACTGATTATGTATACAAAATTTGGTTGAGTTTGCCCAAATAGCCTAGAATTTTAATTTATAACCCCCCCTCGACCCTCCTTAATTTTGGGTCGATATGCACCAAAATCTAATCAGCTCTTAATCTTAATGGACCAAAACTACGTGTGAAATTTGGTTTTGATATTCACACTAGTTTTTTAGCTACCTCGTCCACAAAAATTTGGTAACGCACAGACTAACTAACTGACATTTTAACAAAACAATTATTATCTCAAAAAATATAATTTTTTCGATATTTACTTATTAGATCTTTTTGTTGACCAAAATTTAATGGTTTCGCTCAATTTTTTTAATCAAAAGACTTTCACCCGTTTTTTAGATATTTTGAAAAAAAGTAGGAAAAACCACATTTTTCATGCACTATTACAATATTTGACCATACACTGTATGGTAAAGTAAAAATTCTCCTAGTTATTGAAAACTATAAAATTAGACTTGAATGATCATATGACACGATATATCATAAGAATATGAATCTTACTTGTTGCAAATATACAATTCAAAGGTAGATAATTATTCAGTTTTATCCTTCTCTTGTAAAATGAACTTAGGAGGTTTTCACTTGGACGCAACGATAAACCTAAATAATATTTTTATTAGTTTTTTAGTAGTGTTTAAAAAAAAATTGCCATTGAATATAGCCACTACTAATTTGAATTTTACTTAATTTCTCACGAACCGGTAGAAAGTTTTCGAGAACCGGCATCGGTCTAGACGTCTAGAGTCTAACCGAGTGATTCTCAACCTTTTTAAAGCCTCATCATTTGTCGACTGTTTAATAAAAAAATAGTTGATTAAAATTAATGAAAATAACAATAATAACAATGATAAAGAAAATTTGAGATGCGTCTCTTTCCCATTTATAAAAAAAGTTTAGTCAAATACTTATATCAAAAAATATTATTAGCTCCCAATATTCATGCCACTTTAATTCCCTTTTTAGCCCGAGTCGTTGCAAATATTTGACAGGCAATAATCTGATTTCTTCAGGGAAAGGCAATGGGAAACCACCCCTGTGAAAAATATCTTCATTACAATACAGAGGGTACTCTCCATTTTATTCGCCGACGCTCGGAATCGAGTATGGCACTTGAAGTTATCCCAACCAATTCTCCCTCATTCATTTTTTCAAAATTAAAAGATAGAAATCCTCTCTTATTTCATAATAATTTAGTTTACAAAAATGATTGTTGAGATTGTGAAGGAACATAATAAATAGGACAGACAAACAATATTTAAAATCTAGATCCAAATATCGATGCGTATATCATTAGATATTGACATTTCAGATAAACGAATCCTGGCATTTTTAACTCTCTTTTACTTTCAGTTATATCTATATAATTTTATTAGATTGTTAGATTGTGTCCTGACATATATAGGAAAGGCAAAACAATATTTAAATTCTAAATTTTACGAACATCGATTAGAACAAAAAATTTCGAATTTCTGAAAATTTAGCACCTTACATTTTCTTACCTGTTCTATCGATCTAAATATTTTCAGCATTGCGACGTTTCGGCTTCCATCAAAAAGTTGTAGCAACTTTATTTTTTTAAATAGAACACCCCATATATTAACACGTTTTTAGAACCGCTCTTTTATTAAAATATTTTTTTATTAATATTGTCCTATACCTATCTTTATCGGTTTTCGAGATAAAAATAATTTGTGTTAAATATCATCCAAAACATGGCCCTAATTAAACTTAAATAAATTAGTGCTCTCAATTCATGAAAATTTGATATTTTGGTGGTAGTTTAGACACACCCGAAGTATTTAATTTCCGACGAAAAATCGAAGAGGGCGTGCTAAGATTACTATTATTTCCGTTATTCTTAAAAGGTGTTAAAAGTTCGTTTTTTCAAATAAGACCCCCTGTATATTACTCAATAAATTGAAAGACGAAGAAAAATGCTTTAAGACGATATATCATGTCCCTATACCTAAAAGATCAAGTTTTCTTAATAAAGGCGCTTTTTCATGAGAAATTACTTTTTAATGAATTTAATTTTAACTAACCATGGCAATATCAAGCCTATGACAATTTGTCGACTATTTATAAATAGCTTATAAACAGTTTATTGACGATATTAAAAAATATCTCCCAAAATGATCGCAAATATATATTATTCAAACGAAGTTCTTATAGTACAAAATAAATAATTTCATAAGAACTTCGTTTGATGGTTCTGAATATTACTTTTTTATACTATTTTAGATTATTTTGAAATAAATTTGGATAGGTGGTAAAAGTTGTTAATAGTAACCGTGAACAATTGATCCTAAGCGAAATTTGAATATGGTACGATTTTAGTGACATAGGACTTTGCCAGCTTCCCCCCATATATATATATATATATATATATATATATATATATATATATATATATATATATATATATATGTTTATTTGCTTCAAACAGAAGGTAACCTCTTTGATTCTCTTTATGATTAACATAGTTATTGATTCATAAAGAGGAAATATTGAGGTTGTTCTATGCTTGATACAAATAAACATATATCTACATATATATATATAGAAACAAATGTGTGTTTTGTAAACAATTTGGCTATTAATAACAAAACGAAAAAATTCAATCTGGTATTTGAACACATGAGAAATAGCAGATAAAATAGGTATTCCTAATTAAAAAGATTGATGAAGGTCAAACCTTCGAAACTATAGTCTCTAACAAATAAATTATATTTATATATATATATATATATATATATATATTATATATATATATATATATATATATCTGTTGCAGTAAAAACCTGTTTTTTAGTAAGAACGGGTTCTTACTAGTTTAAAAGCTTTTCACTGAATACCTTTATGGCAACTAGAATTTACTGATGTTGGTTGAGATTGGTTCAAAGGTGTAGAATCTTCATTTTTGACCTTCCGCCTCATTTTGGGTGTTTATTTTAAAAACATTTTAAATCAAAAATTAAAGCCTCCACAACTTTGCTTCTAATTTTTGACATTTTCTTTTAAAAATTTTTGACAATAAACACCCAAATGAGGCAGAAGTTCAAAAATGAAAATTTTAGACTTTTGAACCAAACTCAACCAACATCAGTAAATTCTAGTGTCCACAAAAGTATTCAGTGAAATGCGTTTTAATTAGTAAGAACCCGTTCTTACTAAACACCGAGTTTTTACCCCAACATATATATTATATTATATATATATGCATATGTTTATTTGCGTCAAGCAGAGGACCTCATTGATTTCTCTTTATGAATAATTGAACTGTTTAAAATCAGGTTTCATATCAAATTTGTAAAATGAACATATTTAAATGTTAAATTAAATTATCTAAATAAATCTTGGAATTTTATCCCTATAATTTAAGATTGTCAAGTGTTAATAAAAAATTAAATTGATTATATATTTTTCCAACAAGGGATTGAAGAAAATGCAAAATGAAATTCCTCTGCTAGTAATAAAATTACGTCTCTAATGATTGAAAAAAAAAATTAAAATGAAATATTGTTAAAGAATTTTTAAATAGAAGGCTGATTTAGTTGTTAAGTCGGTTTATCTTTTGGCCTCAGGACAGCATAGCAGTTGGTTGGCTCTCATCAGTTGCAGTTGGTAGAAAAATTAGAGTCTGGTGGTTTTATTATAACTCTGAATTGGGAAATCAAAAGCAATCGAAACGAGTCACTCGAGATAACAAGTGAGCGGCTTGGCTCCTAGTGCTGGGGGATACTAGGGGACCAGCAGGACCATGGGGTAGCTAGGCCAGGCAGGCAGGGGCACCAGTGCATCGCATCTTGAGACAAAAATCAATCCACCCTTCGCTCCCAGCCGAGTCGAAATAAATCATTATCGTCAAAATTGTTTGCAATCACTTCAAGAGAGAATCGAGGCAGAGAGATTCCTTCCTCTCTTCTGATATCAATCAAAAAAGAAAAGTAAGAAAAAATCGACCCCCCTCGGCCCAACTAACCTTTCATGCCAAAAAGTGATTCATTTCCCCCAGCACCTATAAATGAACTATACCAGGACATAACTAATTACTAAAAATGTTTTAACATTACTTTATCAAGTATAAAGAGGGCAAAGAACCAATTTCTACAACATTTTCCAAAGAATATTTAGTTTGAAAAGAAAAAAAAGCGAAAATTAACATCAACTTTATAGAGCAGGGACAGTCTAACCTGAACATTCTTTCACATCATACTTGCATTCAATATTAACTTTAAAAGCTGATATTCAAATATATGCTGATAATAAGCGCTTTGAGGTCCTATATGACCAAAATAAGATATGTCATATACAGTGAAACCTCGCTTTATGAACGCCCCTAATTAACAACCAAATTATTGTTCCGAAATTCTCTCTCAAATAACGACCTAAATTCGGAGAGTTTTTTCTCAATATATATACAGTGAAACCTCTCAAATCCGAACCCCGGAAATCCGAAATCCCGGGAAATCCGAACCAGTTTTTTTTGACAAATTTAAGTTTGGGTAGGTGTTTTCTCGAACTCGAGGCTAGGCCAAAGCTTCTTCCAAGATCTCCGCAGTAATTTCACACTTCTATTTTGCCACGATTCTGCAACCCATTAGATAACGTCTTTTATTGAAACTTTCTTCAGCTTCTCAAGGATAGAAAGAGACCATTTCCTTCAATAAGATATCCAAACCACCAGCTTTCGGCTAATCCGAACAAATTGAAATCCGAACAGGCTACAGCCCCAATTAGTATGGATTTGTGGGATTTCACTGTACTTATATATATTGAGAAAAAACTCTCTTTTATTTTTATTTTACCTGTGAAACCAATGACTTAGTGATAACTCATAGTAAATAATAGGCTGTTAGGTTAACCGCCTAAATGCCAATTAATGTTGATATACATATTCCTAATCAATGCGTTTTTTTATGTAGCGTTTTAATTTATGTAGAGGAGGAAGGGATGCCATTGGCAACGAATATGGCGGCTATATTTGTGTGTGACGTCACGGGGATGATTTCTCATTTTTATCATCTTTTCAATTAGATGCACTCAGTGATGTTTTTTTATTAATTATTTCAATTCTCATTTTTTTTTTCAGAATTATGTAAAAGGTCATGTGATGTGTACGCGTACATCAGTTTATATCTTATACAAACAATGCCAATAGGTTAATGAGCTGATCTATTACTTTTAAAAAGAATAATTATTATTATTATTCAGTTCCATTATCAGTATTAGATGTGACAAATCAGAGGAAAAAAAGGAACAATTAAACAGCGTGTCAAAACATGCAACCAATGCAACGTTTTGCCAATTTATTATGGCTTCATCAGGCTCTTGATCAAATTTTTTTAAACACTTAGGTAGTCATTAAATTAATTTCTTAATAATTAGAATACATATATATGAAGACATTTATTTATACAACACCATTGATTGTTTAGGGTGGCAATGGGACCAGACGGACCAACTGTACACCTTCGACTCAGTTCGACAGTTGGCCTGTCTGGTTCCATTGCCACTCTAAACAATCAATGGTGTTGTATAAATAAATATCTTCATATATATGTATTCTAATTAGTAAGAAAAGAATTGAATGACTACCTAAGTGTTTTAAAAAATTTGATCAAAAGCCTGATGAAGCCTTAATAAATTGGCGAAACGTTGCAATTAGTCTCATGTTTTGACACGGTGTTTAATCGTTCCTTTTTTTTCTGATTTGTCACATCTAAAAAAGAATAATTCTAATAAATATAGAGAGAAATCATTTAGTGAAGATAGAGATGTGCCGGATAGGATTTGGCAGGCCGTTATAAAACCTTCCACTCGAATGCAAAATTGTTCTTGCAGACATTTTCTTCTCGGTCTTTTGTAAAATAAACCGTGGTTCAGCTAGCCTGTCGGTCTGTGCTTGCGTGTTTCCCTAAAGACCTTTTGAGTTAAAGCTGACCGCATTATACAAGGTAATGTTTAATTACTAAACGCGATGGGCAAAATACTCGTACAATTCAAATCCAAAACGAATCCATTTTTAATGAGAACGATTCGAATTCGTATTCTGTTCTTCTCTTTGTTCCAAGTGCATTATGTCTTTTCAAAGGAGTATTGGAGATGAACTGGGGTGTTGTTTTCAGGCAAGGGTTTGATCTTCTGCTACAAGCAATGATTTTTAAGCATTTCTTGGTCGATGTCTTATTTGGAGGACAATATCTTTGCAAGAAAGCCGCCTCTTGAATCGATCCCGGGTCTCTCATCAAACCTCTATTATTGTCGCTTAGGGCCAACTTAGGCCCTAAATCCGCCTTTTCGCTGATCTTTTTTTGTTAATAAAGCCGTTTGCCCTGTAGGTTTCTTTTTCTCGTAATGTACATTTGTTTATGCATTGGATTCCGATTGAAGGTCTCTAAACCTAGTTCCTAAGGGCTATTTAGGGGCTGAACGGCCCTTCAAATGCTGGAGAGAATTAGACGATTTCGAAATAATAGCGTTCAAGTGGCAGTGAAGGGATTCTTTATTTAAATTGAAATGTAAGTGAGTAGTGAAGAACTCAGCCGAAAATCAAAGGGAAAGCTTCTTAATTTCGCATTCCGCCAATCAAAGGGCTGTTGAAGAATCGCCAGAAAGTGGAGGCGATTTCCAAAATTCAATTTATCTTCAATTATCAATGTTCTTAATCGTATCCTATAACGAATTATTTGACGAGAGTTCATTGATACTGTAATCAAAATAAATTTGCGGCGGTTATGTTCTGGGAGCCGAGTGTCTCGAGAAAGAACCAGAATCAACAATAATTTTTCTATATCTTTATATATTAATTATCAACAAATATTTAATTTTGCTATCCAGAGCAATGGTTCTTTGCCGAATTTTCTAAATAGCACAAAATATTGTTTCAATAATATCAATATTTGTTTTTTTAACTTAAATTATATAACTTAATTTGATTTTTAAACTCCAAGTTTATTTGACTTCATTGTTATACACAAACACAAGACCCGGATTAAATAATTATATTATTTTAATTATCAAACAAATATTTATATTATTTATTTTGCTATCCAGGCAATAGCTTTTTGGCGAATTTTCCAAATAGCATAATACAATAGGATTGGAAATTTATAGGAAAGGAAACTTAAGGAGGTCCTTTCGCTCCAGTTTAGTCAAAAGAAGTGTAGTATCTAATATTTAATAAAATAAGTTAAAATACAAATGAAAAATAATAGAATTAAAAATTAAATATTATGTAAGGCGTAAATATTTGAAATAAAAACAATTATAAAAAAAATAATTAAATACAAAAGTTAGTTTGATTTATTCAAATAAGCTGATAATAACTCTTGTATGATTTGGCAATGCGTTGTATTAATACTATTTATGTTTACATCCAAACATAGCATTTATGTGATTTTTTAAAGTAAATATCTAAGAAAATTCTTCGGTCAATCTTATATTTTATTGCAAAAAAAGAAACCTGCATATTTCAAAAAGCTAATTTTTAGTTTTACATAATCGAAAGAGTAAAGATCTTAATTTTCCATAAGACATTAAGAAAATGTTTACATTTCAAAAAGATTTTATTTTCAAAAATTTGCTGGCTAATGTGTGATTGAAACTTCATCAAAGCATAGATAGAGACTTAAACTATTATAAAAAATTAAGTTATAGTTATTATCTAATATTTTTTATTTAACATTGGTGGCCAAAGGACCTCCTTAATGATTCAGAAAGTTGATGAAACTCTCCAAATATGAATATAGTGTAGAAAAGAAAGATAGATTTTGTCGAGAAATAACAGAAAATTGGCGCTTTTGCAATTATAGTACATTTATAGCATGAGAAAAATATTTTTCATCTTCACAATCGTTAATTTTTCAATTTCAATTTAACAGAAAATAAGGTCACTCTATTACAGTGTTCTGCGTCAAAATCCTGCCGTTAACAAAAATTTCGTTTTTTTAATGTTTTCAGGTGTGTTGAACGCGAACCCGAAGTCAGAAAGGCTCTTTCAGGCACAATTTTTTTGTAAAATTAGAGTTTTTGGAAAAAAATTGGGATTTTTTTGTACTTTTGGTCTTTTTGATTTACAAATAAGTATCTATATTAAATAATAAAATAATGAAAGAGTGGATAAGCTGGCCTATTTAGCCTCACTCCAAGGCCAATTACTTGAAATAGAATTGCCAATAAAAGACATAAAAGTCATAATAAAAAATGAAACAAATACAGAATGGCAATCCTTCTGGAAGAATACAGCTCTAAATAAAGGGAAGCATCTATACAACATACAGCCTAATATACCAAAAAGACCATGGTTTGATGATATCAAGCTGTTTAGAAAAATAACTGTACAACTAATTAGGCTGAGAATAGGCCATGCTACTACCCCAGCTCATATGTACAGAATAGGTCTTCGAGAGAATCCTTTTTGTTCTTGTGATGGATCCACGATTGGGGATATCAATCACTTTTACTTGGGATGCGCAAACAATATCAACAAAATTGAACGCTTCTATACAACAATCCAAAGAAAAATAGAACTTCCAACAAATATGACAATACTTCTTTCTTATTTAAACCGCAACGATGACTTAAGTAGATATATTGTTAGATACATAATTTCTTTAGGAAAAATTAATTAATTGCATAAACAGTAGAAATGTAATTTGAAAAAAAAAAATACTTAAAATAATGTATGTTTCTTACTTTTAGCTTGTAAATTTTATGTACCTAATTAACATTACAATTATATAAAATTTTGTAAAAATATGTATTTTATGTATCACTGACCAAATGTTCTAACGGACAAGGTCAATTTTAAATAAAAAAAAAAAAAAAAAAAAAAAAAATAATAAAATAAACATACCATTTTCAAAATTCACTCATCTTTCAACTTCAACATTATTTTTCCTCAAAAATCGTGCCCGGTGGAATTTTTCTGACTTCGGATTCGGACTCGGCACACTTGACAACAAAAGAATCAGGCAAAATTACTCAATGGGGCGATTTTTTTTCAGAACAGTGTTATTTATTCCATTCCAACCCGATTGTGATTTGACTACTTGAATATCCAGTTATATTATAATATATTATGTACATAGTCCGTGAGTACAATTCAGTCGAGAACTTAAGGACGTTCCCTAATAAATCGATTTTCTTGCAATCCTTTTAAAACTTTGTACACACATATTTATAAGTGTCCTTTAAACGTAGAAATTTTTTCAATAGTCCTTGCGGCACTAAATTTATAAATATTGACCATTGAAATTTGCATATTTAACAAGCGAACCCTATCCCGATTGATGTTAAAGCGACTGTTTCATTAAATAACATTCGTAATTTTCTTGATATATTTTGTAAAACTGAGAATCATTAACTGAAGATATAACAAATATTTTTTCTGTTAAAATAATCGTATCAATCATGTATACATTTTCAAAAATTTACTCGCTAATGTGTGATTCAAACTTCACCAAAGCATAGATAGAGACTTAAACTATTATAAAAAATTAAGTAATAGTTATAATCTAATATTTTTTATTTAACATTGGCGGCGAAAGGATCTCCCTAAAACAGGAAATGATTGAAATTATATGAAAACATATTACTCTACATTACCATATTATACTCGGTACCCCTGGCTGCATTGCAAGCCAAGTATTTTATTAACTCAAAATTATTAATAATTTTTTTTTGCTTATTGTGTTGAAAAATATATGGAACTTAGAGAAAAATAATTTTCAACCATGATTTTTTTTCTATTTGAGTGTATCGATTCAGATGCCTGCGATAACTTAAGAACGAAAAATCGTATAAAGTTCCTAGTTGTATTAAAATGTCTGTATTTCCAAAGTCGAGAATTCTTAAGATTTTGGACAATCTTGCTAAAGAACTTTATGTCCAAAAAAGGAGAAAACATCATTTTTTGAATGATTTTATTGAGATAATAAGTCGATATATTTATAATCTAGGAATAAATGAAGAATTTATTTTTAAGTTTATCATTAATTAATTAGTCTCAAGCGTAACTAAGTATCTACTTTTTTATTATTTAATAAATATGCGGTTGAGCGATTCTTTTATTACAACCTATTCGAGTAAAATGACTAAAAAAGGGGGGGGGGGTATAGAATCATCTCTCTTCCTTTAGAGCTAAGGTATTGCAAGGATCTTAAATAAAATTTTAACTCCAAGGCAATCTGTTTATTTTCAAAATGTTTATTTGTTTATAGTTTCTTTATATTCTCAATTCGCTTCTTAAAACAGTATTTTTTCAAATTTGTTAAAATTTTCTTTGATAAAGGGGTAATTTCTTTCAAAACTTTAAATAAACGTTTTCATATTTTTTCATAAAAAATTTGTATTTTATTTAAACACAAAACCATCAATAAAATTATTTTCAATATATATAATGTAAAATATTTATTTTTGTTTAAGTACCTAGTAAAGTACCTAGTAAATACTCGTAATAGCATAACGTTTTAGATAAATGAAATATTCCCAAACCAAATTAAAACGATATAATTCTAAATACTTGCTGATTGTTTATCCTGAAATATTTTTTTTTTCACAAGGGAATCTAGTAGTACATATTCATCCATGCACGGAATTACTTTACTTCTTTGTGCCTGCAACTTAGGCAACCTATAGGGACCAACCATATAGTGAATACCTACTTTGCAGGCGAACTTAGATTAAACCTTTTCTCTCTCTGGACTTTAAAAATTGTTAGATGTGACAAATGAGAGGAAAAAGGAACAATTAAACACAGGATTAAAATATGCGATCAATTGCGACGTTTTGCCAATTTATTATGGCTTCATCAGGTTCTTGTCAAATTTATAAAACACTTCGACATTTATTTTCTTACTAATTAGAATACATCTATATATACCAATATGAACACACTTATTTATACAACACTATTAATTATTTAGAGTAGCATGAGTCGAAGGTGTACAGTTGGTCTGATAGAATCCATTGCTACTCTAAATAATTAATAGTGTTGTATAAATAAGTGTGTTAATATTGGTATATATATATATATATTCTAATTAGTAAGAAAATAAATGACGAAGTGTTTTATAAATTTAATTAAGAACCTGATGAAGTCATAATAAATTGGCGAAACGTCGTAATTGATCGTATGTTTTAACACTATGTTTAATTGTTCTTTTTTCATCTGATTTGTCACATCTAATATCTAAATAATGGAACTGAATAACAATAATTTAAAAGTTGTTTTATAAATATAGTTTCCATTTCAACTTATCAATCAAAATAATAATAATTTTTTTTCTGATTTTAGGTAAAGGCGAAATTTGGAATTCTGTTCATTGGAAAAACTTCGGAGAGAAACTTAAATTTATTAATAGGATTTTCGTTATGAATAATTAATTTGAAATGAAAAATCAATAAAAAGGTTTCCTGGTTGGCTTTAATTTCGTAATTCGGATTTGATCCATGCAATTTTCATTATCCCTCCTGTTGGGTGTCTTCAGCGCAAGAGGGATTCCTCCAAAGCAGTCAATCCCTTTCTTCTTTGTGAACTTCTGTAGCGATGCAGCTGTTTCGATTTGCTCATCTTTTTCCAATTATTCATCTCAGTTTACCCCTGCACCCTATTTAGCAAAATACGTCTCGAGAATATATGAATAAAATTCAAGTGAAGAGAGAGATTACCATTGAAAACTATCTTTCTATTAATAATAAACAACTTGAGGGAACTGATTCTCTAAATCTTTCTCCAAGACTCGTTAAGCTCCTGAAAGTTTTTATTAAATTCCTTTTGGATTGTCTGTCGGTCAGCATCTAATTTCAGAAAACTAAACTTGGTTTTTAACAAGTTCAAATCTCAAATAATCAGATATAATAGAAGAATTCAAGTGGCTCTTTATACATTAATAATTTTTTAACATGTAGTGTGTAATTGAATTTACATATAATTAAATAAATAAAAAGTGATTGGTTGGGGTTGGTTGTCACGGGTTATTTAGATGGAGAAAAAAGAAAAAATTTTTTTTCAATTATAAAATTTGTATTAAGAATAGAAAAATCAAGCAGTGATATTGATAAGCACTAAGACATATTTAAGGCCAATTTAGACACTAAAATAGTAATCTATAAGTAAATATTTAAAAAAATGTCTTAAATTAGCCTAGTCACTTTCGAACGCACTCTCTCAATTTTGACATGTATAAAAGTTATTTGGTCCAGGGGTACATAATTCATGAGCCCACTTTTTACAATTTATACACTGAATCCATTTTTTCTTAGTTTTACATGTGACAACCCACCCCGAACAGACATTTCAGACAAAACAGACATTGAACCTAATCTCAATGTTGATACAGAATAACATTGTGCAAATTTTATAAAATAATAGAAAATATTTGGAATATTGAATTCAATGAATACAGAGTGAATAATGAGAGTTAATTTTTGATATAAAAAAAATGTACAGCTTCAAAAACACAAAAATACCAATAAAATCAAGAACTGTCTCCAGAAACTAGAAAGTGCGTATACACCCTATTCAGAATATTGTGATGGTACTGTGGATTGAATTTAGACCAGTAAGAAGCAACATTGATCGAGAACTGAGACTTGTGACAACCAGCCCCGGTCTCCCATACAATACATATTTATATTCTTTATAAGAAGGTATACTAGTATCAAGCAGATTAAAAATTCATTGAATTCTCTTTATGAATTAATTAAAATAGCCATTAATTTTTCGACTCTCAAGAGAGGTTTGTCTGTTGGATGACATATTTGTTCTTTTAGGCATATCATCATCAGTGACCCCGAGGTTCTCAACTCCTCCATAGTATGATATTATATGTTCCCGATTTAGAATTACCAAAATTAGTATAAATAAATGATAAATTGATAAGCTAGAGCAAACAAGGAATAGGAATAATTGACAACGAGAGGTGAAATAAAAATTAAAAGTAAAGAGAGAATCGATTTGTTAATATCGAAACGAATCTAAAAAAAATGCTGAAGAATGGAGTGGGATTGAATGTGATAGCCGAAGCAACAGATTAAGGGAGAAGCCGGCCTGTCTCTATTTGCCAATCCACTTATGAATAATTAATCTGCAGCTTCTGCTTGCCACGTTGCATAAATGTCTAAATAAAAATGATAACAGCATTCTATCTTGGAATTTATTCCATGCTCTTGAGATGAATATCGATGCAGATACAAAAATTATTCCGTTGATTGAAACGATTTTCAATGAAATTTCCCTTCCCGCCGCATTTCCATTGTTTTATGACGTTCTTTCAATTTTCGCCCTTGCCTTATTTTAATTGAATTTCCTGCCTTCATTATGAACATGTTTGGAATATATTGAATTAAGTGAGCAAGAGTTAAGTTAGGGGGGGGGGTCTCTAGGTTGAAGAGGAGGCGGGGTGGGGGCGTCCAATCTATTCAACTTTGGACACTTAATTATTTTCCCAGTGGACAGTTCGATTTAAATCAGGAGGGGGGTCTCTAGGTTGAAGAGGAGGCGGGGTGGGGGGTAATCTATTCAACTTTGGACACTTAATTATTTTCCCAGTGGACAGTTCGATTTAAATCAGGACTACTTTTCGATAAAAGGGATGAATATTTATAAGAATCATGCAGGTCTTTCCTTTCTAACCACCGGAGAAACGATTTAATTGAAAAGATTTTGTTTTGCCGAGAGCAGCAGATTTGTTGATTCAAAAAGGGAAATCAATGAGCTTGTCATCTGGTTGATGCAAATAAACACATATGTACATATAACGAATATAATAAATATAACATTTAGGGAAAGGGGTGTTGGTTTATAGTGAAACATATTAAACACAGGAGTTTTTTGACGGAAAAAGAGGGCCTCTTTGTGAAACACCACTATAACCCGTCAAAAAACTCCTGTGTATAATAAATATATATAATTTAATATTAAAGCCCCATTATGTAGAATAATCTAAATTTATACCATGGATATTTCTAACCTATAAGAAAAAGTAATAATGAATGATTAATTTTTATCTCTTGTTTTTTAGAATTTTGAAAAATTATATAAGAGAGGATTTTAAAAAATGAAGATGGGCTTAAAGTAAGCCCGAAACATATATTAAGCAAAATACCATTTATTAATAATTAAGACATCATGTATTTTTAATTGTTATATATTGGATGAAATAATGAAAAATTGTTCATATTATAATTTATTTGTTAGCGACTATAGTTTCGAACTTTTGATCTTTATTGGTAGTCTTTTAATTAAAAATAGTTTATCTGTTATTTCTCATAGATTGAATTACCAATTGGATATAGATCAATTTAGTTTGTTGTTGTAGCAAGCTAGCCACAATCAAACGATTGACTAAGTGGGTATCTTGCTATAACATCAAAACAAATTTATCAATATCCAATCGGGTATTTGAACCTATGAGAGATGACAGATAAAATATTTCTAATAAAAGACTGATCATGAAGGGCAAACCTTCAAAACAATAGTCTCAAACAAATAAATTATATATATATATATATATATATATATATATACACTAGCTGCAAGGCCCGCCTTCGGCGTGTCTCATGTTAGGCAAGGGGTTTCGCCCTCTGGACCCCGCGTCACTTGAAAACTCTCCCTACTCCATCTCTAACCACTTCCCACCAAACCCACCCTCTCACCAACCCTGGAAATTCTCCCCCGCCTCTGATTACCCTCCACCCCAGTAAACCTACCCTGACTATATAATATCCAATCGATAGCACTGCAATCTATTGGCAAATTATTCAAGCTTGATCCTACGGACGGAACATATTATTTCATTATATAGATAGATAATATATTCGCTAATATATATATATATATATATATATATATATATATACATATATAGGTAAATGAAAAAATACAAAAATACAAATAAAACAACTGGGAACGTTGATTTTGAAACTAGACGTTTTGGGAGAAATTATCCTTCATCGATAGATTTTTTATTTTTTTTAAATTGAAAAAATAAAAAAAATTGTTTTCGCTAATGTTTCGGAAACAACCTTAAGAAATTAATATTTTATAACAGGCAATTGTACAAATTGTCCTTGCCTACGAAATTACCTTTTAATTCAACAAATATAAATATTTATAAGATTGGAGTAATTTTTGGAGACGGATGATATGGTTCAGTGGAGAGGCAGTCCAAAAAAGAAGAAGACAATTGACACTATCTTTTTATTCATAAAACCGACGCCTGGCGCTGCTCATGGTTTTGAAAAGCCAGTGAAGGAAATCCAATGCGAGAGGGGAATGTCGCATTGGATTTTCTTCACTGACTTTTCAAAACCCTGAAGACGGAGGAATAGCCTCCGAAAAACGTCGGTTTTATGAATAAAAAGATAGTGGCAATTATCTTCTTCTTTTTTGACTGCCTCATCGATATCCACTTAATATTTATGAAAAATTATTTTTTTCTTAAATACATTACAAAAACAATCCATATCTGGATTCTTATTAATCGAATATTTGTTATTTAAAATTTCGATCATTTCTAAGATTAACCATTCTATTAAATTTTTTAAACACAATTTTGAATTTTCTAATCCAAAAGTTTTAGATAAAGAACATAATTTAGAAAAAGATTAATCTTAGAAATGATCGAAATTTTAAATAACAAAAATTCGATTCGTCAGATATGGATTGTTTTTCTAATGTTTGTAAAAAAATTTAGAGAAAAATAATTTTTTATAAATATTTATATTTTTTATTTGAATTAAAAGTAATTTCGTCCCCAATTTGTGTACAATTGCCTGTTATCAAAATACTTAATTTCTTAGGGTTGTTTTCGAAACATTAGCGAAAACAACTTTTTTTTTTATTTTTTCAATTTAAAAAAAAAAAATAATAAATGAATTTAACTTTTAAGGACCAATCATCATCATATTATAGGTCTGGGTTGATTTTTGAAATAATTTCCATCTTTTTTCAAAAAAAGACACTCAAAAAATACTTAAATCTTTGCTTTCACTTAAAAAAAATGTTATCGATAAAGGGAGAATTTCTCCAGAAACGTCTAGTTTTAAAATAAACGTTCCAAGATTGTTTTACAAAAATTTGTATTTTTTTATTATATTAAACAATCAATAATTACTTTGTCTTTTCTATATACCGGGTGAGTTTTTTATCTTGAGACAGTCTTATAACTCAAAAACAATGCATTATATGGAAAAAAGTTTCAAATAAAAGTTTATTTATATCAAGGGGAAGCTAAACTACGCTAATGTTTGTCAACCCAGAACAAGCTTTCAAGGGTAGTTCAAGGTCAACTTCTTTTTTTTACATAGAACCCTGTATTTTTCGTTGCGTCTAGTTAATCTACAAGAAAAACTCAACCACTTTCATAAGAACTATTTTTTTATACGACATCAAATAAACAAAATAAATGAATTAATTAGATCTCAAAAAAATCTTAATAATTATTTTTAACAATTATTTAACTTAATTATCAAATAATAATGAATAAAATTTGAAAGTTTATATTGGGAAAATCAGGACAAGTTTTTTATGTGTGACTTTTTTATTTATCCACCAACGTTTCGTCGACTTTGCCGACTTCTTCAGGGCTTCTACAATTATAAGAACATTCTTGATATTAATTTACAAAAGTACAGTCAGAATCCAAAAAACAAACATGTATCAATAGTTTACCTACCAAATAGTCATGTCACACATTCGTCTAAATTTTCTTATTACCTTCGTTTATTTTCCCAATATAAACTTTCAAATTATAAATTAAATTATGGACGGAAATGATAATAATGAATAAAATATTAATTTTTAAATCAAAAAGTCACAACAATGAAAATAAGTGTTTATAATGATATTAAAACTTTATTATACACAGATTTAAGAAATTATTTTCTACTTAATAGAAGTAGTAAAAATTCTTGAGTTTAAAAAAGTTTATTTCTCGTCTCAATCCTGTAGATAGTTATATTGTATTATCATAATAAAAATGGAGCATTTTTTGTTGAAGAAAGAATTGAAATGGTCTTAATTTATGCAGTGAATGTGGAAGAAGTGTTAGGGGCTGCCATTGAAAAGGATGCCTAGCGTTTTTCTGATAGGAATACATCCTCACAAGCATCATTTTATCGTATTGTAAATCTGTTTAAAAAAAAAACTAGAAATTTAAAGGCTACGAATAAACTGAATCAGGCCAAAATAACGAAATTGGAAATGGAATCCATCTAGAAGACTTGCGAAACACTCTGGAATGTCACAGATCAGCGTCACAAAATTATTAAATTATTATTAAATTATTTATTTAATTATTAATTATTTAATCATTATTATTTAATAATTAAGTTAAATAATTGTTAAAACAATTATTAATATTTTTTTTTGAGATCTAATTGATTCATGTAAACAATAAAATAATAGTTCCTATGAAAGTTTTTTTTGTAGATTAACTAGACGCAACGAAAAATATAGGTTTTTATTTAAAAAACCAAAGTTGACCTTGAAATACACTTGAAAGCTTGTTCTGCGTCAACAAACAATAGAGTACTTTAGTTTGCCCTCGATATAAATAAACTTTTATTTGAAACATTTTCTATATAATGCACTGTTTTTAAGTTATAAGACTGTCTCAAGATAAAAAAAACTCACCCGGTATATGTATAATATGTTTATTGCATCAAGAAGAGAACAACCTCGTTGATTTTCCTTTATAGAGAAACGAATGTTGTGCAGCGTCACATAAATCATCCAAATTAAGCAACGCTATACGATTCGAATTAGACATTAGATGAATGAAACGTTTAATTCTTTTCAATTAGCGATAGACTGGTCTATTAAGCAAATTGTAGGTTATTTTATTTTTTAAACTCAAAGCAAGTCTTGTCTGCCAGTAACAAGCCCCCCTAAGGGGGAGAGCCCTTCTTTAGAGATCTTTGTTACAATTTGTAGTCGCTTTTTGTTAAAGTGTCCGGATTCTAATTTGCCTGTAAATTTTAGCTCCGGCCTCAATTAAGCGTGGCTTGGGAGAGAGAGGAGGGCTGTCCTTAAAAAGTTTCTTCTCGCAAATGTAAAATTTTCCCGAGCCTCGTCGAGGGCCGCTAATGATTTTTTTATGACACTCATTTCATGTCAATGCTTTTCAATGTACATCAATTATCTGCTCAAATGCAGTGGCTCAAGTGGCCGGCGCCATTTTAACTCCCTGAGTAATTGTTCTAAAGAAATTAAAACAATCTAACTTAATGGGATATTTATTGTTCAACTTTTATGTTTGAGACGCACTTAACTTATTATGCCAATGTCTGTCTCATTTGGAGATTCCACCGGGGCTTGCACATTTGCGGGACGCCAAGCCAACCCACTAAGCCCGGTTATTATATTATTTGTAAATAAAACTGAAAACTTTGTGTAATTCTTTTTGCAAGTTCAATTTAGCCACCTTGCAGCTCCGCTCAACTACCTAGCCATTTTTGTCGGGCTTCGCCAACTCTTCATCCAGAAATTTATAGCATGCTTTTAAAGAATACATGAACAAAAAGAAGAAGCAAATGAATAAGAAAACGAGTTTTCTATTTCTTATCTCCTTTGTATTTAGTTCGCAGGCAAGTACAGTTTCCTGCTGTCGCAATCTTTTCACGTTGAAATAATTTATAATCCTGCGGCGCTTCTTCAACTTTTAATGTAAATTCGAATCAGCTTTGATTTTTTTTTCTTCCCCCGAGAAAATTTCAAACGATTTCTTTTACTCTTCGTTACTTCACAGAGTTTAATTTATATTTATTTATATTAGATAGCTGTATTTAGGAGGCAGTGCATGAAATCAAGTGATTTGTTTCTCTCCTGGCACATAACACCTCGGGGAAGCCCCGAGAAAAAAAAATAAAGAGACAAAAGTCTAGGAGAGGAGACAAAGCTATGGCTAGGCATGCAAAAGAAAGACAATTTGTTAAAAACTCTTCATAAATTGTAAATTATTTTATCAGGCTAGAAAAGGAGCCATGAAATTTCCTGATTAAATGGGATATGTCAACATATTTATCGATAAGTTTTATTCATTTATAATTTATATTTAATTAAATTAATTTATAATTTATATATATAATATAATGGGTTTTTTGCCCTGGGGGATAATTTTAGAGGGTTTCAGAACGAGCCGCCGTGCAGCTCCTAATGTGACTCATTACCAAACCCCTCTGCCTTGGCTCTATCTATGAAAGTAAAGGCAAGCCAGTTCCGATACCCCTCTCTCGTTCGAAATGACGTAGTCAAGAGGGAAGGTGAACAACACGTCTGAAGTCAGCCAAAATACAGAATCTACCAGGAAGGTCAAGATTGGCCCTCAAGCTTCAGTCCTAATTGGTTTAGGGATTTTTCCCCTACACAGGTAGCCGATCAAGGCTGAAGATCCCCATCCTCCCTTTCTCTATTAGTCGCCTCTTACGACAAGCAGGGAGTACAGCGGGTCTATTCTACGCCCAACCTGCAGGCCAGATATATATATGATGCAGTAAAAACCGCGTAAGAACGGGTTCTTACGCGTTTCACTGAATTAATTTGTGGCAACTAGAATTTGCTGATGTTAGTTTAGTATGGTCCAATGGTCTAGAATCTTCATTTTTGACCTTCCGTCTCATTTTGAGTGTTTATTTTCAAAAAATTTTAAACGAAAGTGTCAAAAATAGTAATTTTTTGTGAAAAATAATAGTTTTGAACATTTTTGTTTAAAAATTTTAGAAAATAAACACCTACAATGAGGCGGAAGGTCGAAAATGAAGTTTCTAGACCTTTGGACCAAACTATACTAACACCAGTAAATTCTAGTTGCCACAAAGGTATTCAGTGAAAGGGGTTTTAACTAGTAAGAACCCGTTCTTACTAATAACCTCCTCCTTTATTTGAAGTCGGTTAAAAATGGGTTTTTACTGCAACATATATATTATATAGAAAAAGAGAGAGTGAGATAGACAGATAGTTAGATTTTACTTTTGAAACATTTTGTTTTTCTCTGAGTAATTATTTTATAATATTAAATGAATACAGTTCATTTTAAAACGTTTTTAATTATCCAAAGCTTTTTAGGAGAAATTGTCCTTTTATCAATGAAATAATTGTCAATTTTATGAATGAATAATAAAGCAACTAAACATACATATCTTGAAAAATAAACAATGCTATAGAACTTATTCTCCCCAGGTGCATAAAATATACGGGCCGTTTATTTTGAAAGTGGTCTAAGTCCAATTTTGAAAAAAATGTGCTAATGTCAGTTTTAGTTAGACATAGATATCTTATTTTCATATTTACCATATTATATCCTAAACAATGGAGTACAATATCCCCATGTACCTATTCGTCAAAATAAATGTATCGAAATATATATAAATATATGTATTTTGTATATATATAAATATCTCGAAATAACAAAAACCACTTTATTTGATTTTCTTTTTGAGAATGAGGATTCAATTGAAGAATTATTCATTTCTTCAATTCTCATCGATGAAAAAAAAACAATATTCTGAAAGCTTTTACATCCAATTTTGTTGACGCTTAACAGTGAAAATGATTATATTCACGTTCTAGATATTTTAAAACACAATGAGCAATTATTTTTTTGAGTTAATTCAATAGCAAGGCCTCCCGGCAGGCAGGCGGCCTACCGAGTAATAAAAGAGATCAAATTGCTCTCCTTCAAGTCTGACATATAAGAATATAAATATGTATGTTTATTTGCATCAAGTAGAGGGGAACCCCATTGATATATCTTTATGAATCAACATCTCTGCAACTCTCGGAAAACTAAAATATGTTCAATTAGGTAAATCAAAAATTAAATCTTCAAAATAAAAGGTCCATATGTTCATTTTCATATATAAATTTTATCTTATCTTATTATGTTTTTTTTTTTTTTTTTATTTATTTAATGTCACCGGGAAAAAAGCCCATTTAGACAGCACATAAGTAGAGTGTTAGTAGGGTTAGTGAGGGAGCCGAGTTTTCAGCCGGTAGAAATTTTTATTTGCCAGCCAGGATCGAACCCCAGACCTCCACTCCAACATCGTCATAATCGATCGATGCCGAAGCGAGGCCAGTGCGTTAGCTGACTGAGCTACCCGACTCCCCATCTTATTATATCAAACGAGCAATATATATATATATATATACAATCGGGTTCTCGAAAACGGCTCTAATGATTTGGATGGAATTCACGGGTTAGGAGGGTTTTGTGTTGGCGATTCGATCTGTCACGGTCTCATCTTCGGCTAAGTTGTTTTTAATGTTTTTTTTTGTTAATTGAAATAATTATTCACAGGTGGTTGTCTCGATAAAAATGTATATTTACATTTCTATTCAATTTCCTTTTAATTATTAATTGGTTTTTTAATTTTAAATTCCACTAATAGATCATTACAAATATTATTATATATATATATTAAAAGTTAGACAATTTAATTGATTAAAAATCGAGTTTTAAATCCCACAAACGTATTTTTTCTATATTAGAATTTGGCAATTTAATTGATGAACTCAAAAATTGTTATTTAATTAAAAAAATTATTATACGGTATTTATTTATATACCTATACATAAAAAATATACACATAATCTGTGGACCTCTAGAAGGCTTGAAATGCAAAAACTGGGTGAGGGGGCGGGGGCGAGGGTGGTGAAGATGTGGGAGGTGCAGGAGGTGGGGTGAAGTGATGGGGGTCCGGGGGGCGAGGAGGAGCTCGGGGATTAAGATATAGCTTTTAACTGAAGCAAAAAGTTACCGAGCATCGCTCGGTGTCCAGGTACTTTATATTAATCATATATTAATTTATAAACTCGAATTTCTGAAACCAGCAATTGTAAATCTTAACCTAACCTCATTGAACCGAAGGCGTGAATTGATCTTCTCCAAGCAATAATAACCACGATGGAGAGGACCGTCCATGCAGAAACTATCTAGATTGTAGTGGCAGTATATGAGTTCAGTGTTTTCATACAACTATTTCTCTCCATTGAACTGGATATTTCGTAATGCGATTTCTCTGGAATACATTTTTAACAGAAATAAAAACGAAAATAAAAAAAATATTGTTATACATAAATATCTTCCTGTCAACATGATGGCTGACTTGATGTATTCTCTAATAATCTATCTCTCTTTACATCAATTGTAATGTCCATTGTACTGAAAATTCTACAATATCTTCAGTTTCTTTTTCTTATATGGCTTTATTTAATTTTCAATTTTCAATTACAGATCGTTTTATTAATCTGTATGCCTTAATAATTAAAATATTTCTATTCTGAAAAGCTCTAGAAAGAAGAGAAATTTAACTTAAGATTTCATTCATTATAGGGAAATCAATCAAAAATTTTAAAATATGTAGCACTTTTTTGTCAAAATGCCTTATAGAGCGCCCACCAGCCACCTTAAACAGTTTTTTAGAGTTCCATAATCAATTTTTATTTTGTGCGGCTTGTTTTGACAACAGCCTTGTTAGCACATTTGCTCTAGAACAGTGTTCCGCAAAGTATGTGCCGCGGCACGCTGGTCTGCCGTGTTCATTAGATGGTGTGCCGCTGAAAAATGTCAAGTTTTGTTAAGATAATGCACCTACATATAGCTGAGAGTTATGCGAGCAGCCTTATCAACGATTCCTCCAAATTTTGATCGCCTGTGCTCAGTTAAGCAGGCTCACATTTCTCATTAAACATCTTTTCCTATTATATTGAATTTAATAATAAATAAATATTAAATAAACATTGGTTTTTCTTTGGCGTACCTCTAAAATTTCTTCATTTGGTAGGTGTACCTTGAACATTAAAAAGTTTGCGGAACACTGCTCTAGAAGATGTTTTCTATACGCTAGGAGATCTTTAGACATCTTAAAGACATCTTCAGACAATAAGAGCTGAATAAGAGATCTTGTAGAGCAAGTGTGCTACTTGGGAGGTAGGAAAACTTCAAAGATTTCAACGACAGTCCGTACCCGCTCAATATCATCCCTGTATATTTGTAGGTTAGAGATTTTAGAGTTTTTTGTAAATATTTTATTTGAAGGATTGTCCATTTCTTAAGCATGAGCCCCCAACTGTGATTCGTCAAATTGGCATCTATGCAAAAAAAAAAAATATTCTGAAAGCTTTTAAATTCAATTTTGGCGACACTTAACAGTGAAAATGATTTTCTTCACGTTCCAGAAATGAGCATTTTTTTCAGAGAATTCAATACTAGGACCGTCCGGCAGGCAGACGGCCGCGGCCTACCGAGTAATAAAATAGATTAAATGGCTCTCCTTTCGGTCTGACATATAAGAATATATGTATGTTTATTTGCATCAAGCAGAGGGCACCCTCATTGATTTCTCTTTATGAATCAACATCTCTGTTACTCTCGGCAAAAGAAAATATCAAATTTTCGTTTTGCCAAGAGTAGCAGAATTTTTATAAATTGAAGGAGACAATAAAAGAGTGTCTTCTGCTGGAATTATAAATTTTTAATTTATTTATAACGTTATAAATAAATTAAAAATATCTTCAATTAAATCAAAATTAAATCTTCATCATTAAAAATTGCGTGAAATAATCAAATATTATTAGAGAAAAAGTTTTTTTAACAGAAATAAGGTGAACCAGAATTAATTAAAAAAAAAATAGCCAGTAGAAACAGTTTTATTTTATTTTAATGTTTTTTTTTTTTAAGATGAAACTTTAATTGAATTAAATAAATTATAAAATTGTCTGAATTTCACTGGCGTCCGATGTTTTTCCTTTTTAGTAACTCTAGCTTGGGAAATCGATAAACCTCCATTGCAATTAGTTCAATTAAACATCCTTAATTGTTCCTCTTCCCTCACTCGACATTCTTTTCGATAAATTCCAATAAAACTTGTGGAATTTATCAAGAAGGGTTGAAATGGAAAATTATTCATAAAAGCACGAATCATCAAGTGAATCAATGCTTTTCTAACTCTAATTTAAAACCTTGAAATAACAATTACAATTAATTTTTTTATTACAAACAATTATTACATTTTTGTTGAGTTATTGAGTTGAATGAGTACCTATTCTTAATTGATCAATATTACATTTTGGCATGGAGCGACGATATATAACATACTTGCTTGCTTCCTTCATACCATTCGATCCATCGCAGGCTTAAGGGGGTTGATCCCGTACACTTACTACCAAAAATTTGAGACGTCCCCATACAGTCTCCGCCTTTATCTTTCGCCGCTGCGAGTAGAATCTTTTGTGAGTAGCTGTACGTCGAACCACGCACACATATGCAAAAGCCCTGTCTCTGTACACTCACATTAGTGAAAGAAACACTTAACAACGCAGTGGTTAAAGCGTATGCGCTTTTATTCATTTTGATGGGCTGCTGCTCTTTTAAAAGTATGAGATGTTGCAACGTTTCAAAAGTGAATTTAAAGTGGTTTCGAAAGAAATCATTTTTCTGGCATTTATTAATTTTTTTCGAGGAATCTAGCACACGAATCCCTTTGCATTTTCGTACACAGTTCCTTCAATAGTTAAAGAGAGAGTACCTAAAATTTCAACGGATTTTCATTGTCATTAAATTTAATTTTTTATAATTCAATCACTATAAGTCGAAATATAGTAATGTCCCATAAGGATATGTATTAATTTATAAATTGATTATATCCGGAAGGAGCGCTCACAATTTCATGAAATTTTGCAAGGATTTTTTTTCATTAATATTTATCAATTTTCAAAGTTTAAAAAAAATCTGATTGTAATCGTTTAGGCGGTCAACTCCCTTAAAGGTATCTATTTCGCTATAGGGCTTGGTTGAAATGTGTACATTTGAGAATGACTTGTTTTCCCGATCATTACATGAATAGTCTAATGATCTGTTTTACATGCTTTTGCTAACCTGGTTCCTCGGTCTGTCTATCTGTTATCTATATCTATCTTTGGTAGGATCTTATGATCAAATTTTTACCTACTTCTATCGATTCGATTTTCTTGAAATTTTACAGATAAACATTTCGATGACAATGCAATATAAAATTTAAACACATTTTAACTAATATAAATAGGGAAGGGGGGGGGGGGGAAAAAGAAATTCTATCCACTTTGTTTGATCAGGTTCTGCTTTTAACTGCATTTTGAAATAAAAGCCTGTTTTTTAATATTTTTTTTTTTTATTATTAAAAAATACATTTTAGGAAAATATTCATAATAAATTATATTTAAAAAAAACAACTAAAAACACGCTTCTAAAAAGTACAAAATAATGTAATACTTAATAAAAAAGTGTGGGGCGCAGAAGCATGTAGTTTTAATTAATTTCGACAAAGTGCCCCACGCTTTTTGATCAAGTATTACATTATTTCGTACTTTTTAGAAGCGTCTTTTTTAGTTTTTTTAAAATATAATTTATTTTTTTATTTTTTAGTCTTAGTTATTTATTTATTTTTTGCGGAATTTAACAGAACAAAAGTCACATTGATACATACATAAAGGTGAAGCTAATATAAAGCGTGTAAAAATAAAATGAAGATACCTGAGAGTCCATTTATCAAGAGAGGATATATGAGGAAAAAAAAGGAAATTTCAAATCGAACAACAGAAGAAAATAACTAATTTGAAAAAATAGTAAGCAAAGAGATAAATAAAAGAGGGAAGGAAGACAAAACAATGTTTTATTGCATCTCTTCAGGCGAAAATCCAAGAAGAAGAGTCAATAAGCAGTGATTAACCAACCAGCTGCGGCGCAAGTTGCTCCGCCCTCAGAGCACACGTGCTTCCGCTTCCGCTCCAGCAGCCAAGCGCTTCGTCAATTCAAATTTCAACTCAGAAAAAACTTATCCTTTATGCAAGAATTAGATAGCAATTATGACGCGGATATATTGCCAACAGACCACAGACCAATTAGGCACCCTGCCAGGGATCTTAAAGTGAAACACCGGTGCGAATGGATCAGTCAGGAAAAACAGTTACCTGCTTGTTTAACAAATTGAAATCACGCCCGGAGAGAAATCACTTGCGATGTCGAAGCAACAGCCAAAGGGAATGTCTGTCCGTCCAATCAATAACAAATAAAGAGTGATATTGATATTTATTGGCCAGCTTCTGCTTGTACTCCAAACCTCTATTCCCTTAAGGGGTATAGCCGTTCTTGTGGAGATAAAGAGTAGGAACTCTCAGTATCAATTTCAGTGAAAGGTACAAAACACGAATGAAATCAGGACGCTGAAAATAAATTCAGTAGGCATTTGTAAAAAGGAGGTATGTGACATTTTTTTGGCGAAAGGATACCTTTATATCAAGACCCACATACTATGTATAAATAGGATTCCATGAAGTTACCTAAATGGGAGAAATGGACGGTCTAATATCTGAAACTTTGTATAAAGGTGTTACTGGTCACCTTTCACGCTGACGAAGCCAAACGTTCTTGTCAGTCGATTGCTGGACCTACAAGCATTCAGGACAGGAATAGTCACAATCAATGAAAAGAAGATCGCTGATCAAAAATACGTCTAGTACATCTCGGAGCAACACTAGAACTTTTAATCGACAATAATGCAGTGGCCAACCACCAGTGCATAAGTCAAGGATATGAGAGGATGATGATTATTTTTTTATTTTACATTTGTGACTCATTTTTAAATTTAACTAAAAATAAGTAATTTTGTTCATAATATATTATGTTTTCAATACTTTTACCAGTAATGTCGGTGAAACGTTACAGTGTACACTAGGTAAAATGTGTAAAAATGGGATATGTATGAATTTTTTGAAATTTTGTTGGTAGTTCTAACAGTAACAAAACTCATGAATTACACTTGGGTTATAAGTAAGGTGTCCATTTGTCCATACGTTCCGGTTTTCCCGGATTTGGCCCGGTTTTAACTTTCTGGTCCCGGTGTCCCGACAAATTCTTTCGGTACAGTTAATTGACCCGGTTTAATTTTAACTGAAAGAAAAGATTGAACCAATTTTCGTTTCTGGAATGGATGCTGTTAGAAGAAGTGCCGGAATGGGATGAGGTATCGACATATGTTTGGAATAATTAAAGAATGTAATTTCCCTCACTGAAAATGTATTCTACAACCAAATTCTGGCATATTAAGGATATGTACCATATAATAAATAGTGAAATTGGTTCAACATGTAATGGCCGTTCGCTGGCTGTATTTATAAAGTTAACCTTTATATTTATCTAAAGTTGTTGTTTTTTACTGAGCTAAAGAATAGCAAATAGAAATATTAGATTAGAAATAAAATATGTATGCATATAAATGCGTGAGAGGGTTTTGATAATATTTGAATAGAGGAATCTGATATTGATATTAATAGTGAAATTCCATTGCTGTTTTAGAGCAGGCTCCTCTTTGTTTAAAAGATAAATTTGAGTTGGACAGACATGAGTGCAATTCTGGAAAATCCAAAAGAAAATGTTGAAGTCCTGCTCCGACTCCTCTTTCTTTCAAGATGGAAACTCAATCTAAAGAAGTCCTATTTTCAGTTCACTCTAAAGTTAGTTTTAGTTACTTTTATAAATTTAATTTCCCCTACTTGTTATTTATGTCAATTTGTTTATATTCTCGTGTTTACATTCCGACAGACAGCATTTCGGAAAATTTAATCTTAAAATATGAACATTTATCAGTTTGTCAAAGGTTCCAGAATAAACTGAATCATCGCATAACAGTAAGTTAATTAAAAGTATCTGACGGAGCGAGCGTTGAGGTCGATTTTTATTACAGCCAGAATTAAATAACATTTACTTCATTTTTTGTCAAGGTTTTGACCCGCTTCGACCATCATCAAGACACCACACCAATTTTTGGACTAAAAAAAAATAAATAAATATACACAAAAGATATTTTTTCGTTGACCCCTTTAAACTCTGAAGACGACTAGACCAGTGGTTCTTAACCTACGGGTTGTGCAGAGTCGTTAATCAAATATTTTACTTATGATTATAAGTTGAAAAATATATTTTGATTTATTCAAATTTATAAAAAATGAAAATAAGAAAAACACGCTCTTTTTCATTAAATTTTCCTTAGATCGAAAAGTACCTTTGGTTATCTTAATTGTTACAAAATAATATTATATGTGAGTTAAAAAAGTCATCATTGAAAATTGAAGAAAATTTCTCAAGTATCGTCTAAAAAAAGATAATTAATTTTTTTTTTTTACTAGGGGTGGGGTCGCGAAATGAACATTTTTCTCAAATTTCGGTCGCAGCTTAAGAAGGTTAAGAACCACTGGACTAGACGATCCTCTGGATCGTTGAGTTTCTTAAGAAAATTAAAATGGCTTTATAATAAATTATTTTATTTGGAATTTTTGGTTTTTATTATTCTTGGGCTGCCTTTGCATCAATTCAAAATTGAGTTTTACTACTCCGTTTTTAATAGAAAATATCTCTAATTAATTAAATTTCCTAATTATATTATATAATAATATTTTTAATGAACTACATTCACCGGCAAAAAAACGCAACACCTATTTTTTTTGAATGTTTTACTTTTATAATATCAATTTTTTACCAAAGCTAAAATATTTATATCATTTTTAAATTCATTTTATATGATTTTAAATACTTTTAATCTATATATTACTAATAATTTAATTACAAATCGCTAACATTGTTTCAAAATATCAAATTTTGTTAAATTAGATTAATCAATACATTTTTTACAGAAAATTAAACTTTGTGATTTCACTTGCGAAAAATCATTAAAATATGAGCCGCTTGGTGATTATATGTGATAATTAATTAAGTGTGATAATTTACACTTATATTAGAACTTTTTGAAAAAATGAACTTAAAGTGACATTTTTAAACTTTAATTAAAATTTTTATATTTAAAATTATCCTAGAAATTATATTTATGACTTTTATTTGTTCAAAGATAAATATTATAAAATTAGAATAATGAAAATTAAGAAAATTAGGTGTTGCGTTTTTTTTGCCGGTCAGTGTATTAGTGGTTTTTAAATAATTAATAAAAGTTCATTGTAAATTTTTATTGTCACATACACATTTTAATAATTAGTTTAATTAAGAAAAAACCTACCAAATTAAAATTACCCGAAGATGAGACCCTGGCAGATCGATTTATCAACCCAAAACACCCCTAATCCGTGATTTTCATCGAAATAGAGCCATTTTGAGAAATCAATTCTTTATTTTAATATAATAAGACTAATAACTAATTCCATGGATTTTTATTAAAAAAGAAAAATCAAATTCATGAAACAGCTTTAATAAATTTTGAAGCAGAAGAACGGACGACTTCAAAATCGGATTGAGTTTTCAAGTTTGGAGATTTGCGATTCGCCTCTATAGATTTATTTCCCCATAGTCCGAATGATTTGAACGGTAGCTCTGTAATGGATAGGGAAAGTGGATGGCTTTGCAAAGGACGAGGATCAGCCGAGCCAATCCTGACGCTTGTGATCGAGCAATAAAAAAGAGGACTTTGGTGGTTTGGCAGTCCCCGAGGGGCTAATATCTTATTAGATGCAAAGCCGGCCGGGCATCTTTGGCAGAGTTGAGTTGATGAGAGGAGAGTCTGCAAGCCAACTTCCGGCTCGGGGCTGTTTCATCTGGGCAGCGTTTCCTGCCTTTCCGCCGGCTGTTTGCTTGCTCTTGTTTGCTGTTGGTTCGTGGTTAGTCCGAGATCAGCAACTTGGCCAGCCAGGGGTGCCAAAGCCCTCCTCAACTCTCTCACTGGAAAGTAAACCGTTGACCTAGCAGACAAATTAAAAACGCCCCCTTTCCTTCGATATTGCATTGCTAGTATACCGGATCAACCCTTTATGGTAAGTTTGTACACGCCTTAGCGACTGTACTTTTAGTTCTATTATATTATAAAATAATACCTAGCGGTCCGAGCATTTTGTGTTAATTTTTTACTTTACCATACAGGGTATTGTGAAGTATTGTAATCGTGCATGGAAAAAGTGGTTTTTTTCCCTTTTTTTTTCGAAATATCTCAAAAACGGCTGAAAGTATTTTGATTAAAAAAATTGAGCGAGACCATGGTATTTTGGTCTAAAAAAAGCTCTAATAAGTGAACATCGAAAAAATTATATTTTTCGAGATAATAATTGTTTTGTTAAATGTCTGTTGGTTAGTCTGTCTGGTTGTCTGGTTGTCTGTCTGTTAGTTAGTCTGTGCGTTACCAAATTTTTGTGAACAAGCTAGCTCAAAAACTAGTGTGAATATCGAAACCAAATTTCACACGTAGATTTGATCCATTGAGATTAAAAACTGATTAGATTTTGGTTCATATCGACCAAAAATTAAGGGGGGGGGGGGTTAAAAATTAAAAATCTAGGCTATTTGAGCAAACTCAACCAAATTTTGTATACATAATCAGTGGGCCCCCAGGAGTCTAAAAATGCAAAAACTAACCCCCTCTGCTACATGATTATAAATAAATTTATTAAATATTAAATATAAGTGAGGAGCCAGGTTGTATGGTAAAGTCAAGCGGATAGTCACATCAGAACACGTCAGCATATTTGGCTTAGTTAAAAGCCAAATCGTCGCCTTAGAGTGTGAACCTGCTAACTCACAACAAGAAAATTTTACAGGGTAGAGAAAAAACAAACAAAATTTAATTGTAATTGAAAAGTTTTTATTTTGCCGAGAGTCGCAGAGTTGTTGATTCATAGAGAGAAACAAAGAGGTTCTCCTCTGCTTGATGCAAATAAACATACCCTCCTATTATATATCAAATATATATATTATTTATTTCTTTGAGACTATGTTTTCGAAGTTTTGGCCCTCATCATCAGTCTTTTTAATCTTAAATATTATTTTCCATATGGTCAGTATCGTTTGGGAATTGAATTTTTTTTTCTTAGCTAGAGCCAGAAAATTTTTAATTCTGCCTGGTTCACAAGCTGAGAAAGAAGGAAAAAATTTCAATATCCAAACGATACTGACCATATGAAAAATAATATTTAAGATTAAAAAGACTGATGATGAGGGCCAAGCTTCGAAAAATATAGTCTCAAACAAATAAATAATATATATATTATAGATATATATATATGTGTGTATGTTTATTTCCATTAACAGAGGACAACCCTTTTGTTTCTCTCTATGAAAAAATTTAATATTGTTCTTATGGAAAGAAACTATTTTTTCTACAACTTACGATCGTACTTTAAGTAGCAGCTTTACTTGGACGATAATGCACTTCTTTTCTTTCGAACAGTATATTAATACTTGTATATTAATACTTGTACTAATATGTCATATATGATAAAAGGATTTAGCAGGTTTACACCTAAGGCGACGAAATATTAATATTATTATATATTAGTTTTAAATTCAGGTTAAAAAAGTCACTTTTTATTTCCAGCTAGAATTAAATAAAATTTAACTTGTTTATTTGCCAACGTTTTGACCCACTTCGGCCATCATCAAGGTATCACTGTGCTCAAAGTTTTAAACTTCTTTAATTAAAAAATCTGAGGTTAAATTTTTTGTAAAATACCAATAAATAAATATGATTAAAAAAGCCTGACTATCATTACAGCGTTGTTAGGGGTGGGGGGGGGGGGCAAGGAGGAGTGCCCCCCCCCCCCCCCCAAAAAAACCGAAATTCCATTATTACGAGTCATAATGTATTTCTCATTAAATTATTTCGTTACTTCCAAAAGTTGTCAATTCTACTAAAAAGTTAGCTGATTTCTAATCGGATTAGCGAAATTTAAGCCTTGAGGTGGCTAATTAGCTGGCCGGATGCCCCCCTCCCCTTCTTAGGAAATCTCCCTAACTACACCAATGCATAACAGCCTAGTTTATTAAAGAGATAATCAAAAGAACAGTTTTATTTGAATTAAGTCAAATCACCGGATGTTAGACATCTATTCATCTTTACTAAGAATTTTGTGGACCCACTAATATATTGAGTTAGCTTTTTTTAATGGTAATTTGACAACTCAAAGTAATCGTAGAATTTAATCTGTTCACTTTTCATCCTAAAGGCTAAATCAATTTAGTCTGCATTTGTTGATCTAAATTTGAGCATTAAAATGGAGTCCAGGAGAAGTTGTTTCAATTGATATCCGTGATAGATGCAGTAAAACATGATAGGAAAATCGAGGCGGAAATTTCCTTTCGCATTTTTCCCAAGTGACGTCGATCGGATTACCTCGCGAAGGCAGAAAAAATTTAAATCTCGATGATAGTAACGCACATCTTACCAATGTTTAAATTCAGCCACCTCAACTTTTCGATTTTTACTTATTCTTAGCTCTCTAATCCAATTTGCGTCGATAGGTAAGTATAATGAAAATCTTTGTTAATCTGATCGTAGAAAAAGACTAAGGAAGAGGGATAAGAGAGAACCCAAAATGACAGACAGATAAGCATTTAGATAATATGTCTGGATTTTGAGGGCTTTTTCAGTTGACACCAGTTCAGTGATTAGGTCAATTAATTTAAGCACTGGTGTAAATAGAAAATTCGAAAATTTATCTAACTATCAACGATAAACCAAGTGGATGATTTATCAGAATATGTAAGTTTCAAAATTTGCATATATATATATATGTTCATTGAGGTTTCCGCAGATGGGTTCTATGTCATTACAGCAACACCAAACAACTTGGTGTTGCATATATATATATATATGTTCATTGAGGTTTCCGCAGATGGGTTCTATGTCATTAGAGATTTTTCGGGTTTCTCCTCGTGGTTTGAGAGTTTTTCTCGACGTTTCGGCTCTTCTTTTGGAGCCATTTTCAAGAGAGGAAGTGGGTGGGAGGCTAAGACCACGTAGACCACCCACTCCCTCTCTTGAAAATGGCTCCAAAAGGAGAGCCGAAACGTCGAGAAAAACTCTCAAACACACGCGGAGAAACCCGAAAAATCTCTAATGACATATGTGCCCATAATTATGAAAGTGGACTAAGTCAAAAAAATTAAAAAAATATTTTTTTCATTTTTTTCATTTTTTATGTTCCATCCATTTAAAAAGCTCAGTAATAAAATGTTGGTTTTGAAAAATCGCTTAAAATTGAACAGTTTAGTGGATTTTTAGTTGTCTCATTATATAGTATTCGAATCTTGTTTATTTTATAAAACTTTAAATATCTCGAAACTAACAATCCATGACTTAGACCACTTTCATAATTATGGGCATATATATATTATAATGGCAAAAGGTAAGAAATATTGGGGTCTTTAAAATTGAAAAGATTAAATTTAAAGTCTCTTTTTGCTGAGAGTAGCAGAATTTTTATAAATTAAATGAGACAATAAAAGAGTGTGTCTTCTGCTGGAAAAATAAATGTTTAGTTTATTTATAACGAAACTATAGTTTCGAGGGCCTTGCCGTCTTCATTAGTCTATTACAATCGGTTCACAGGAATCGACTTTCACACATCGATTCCTGTGAAGCCCTCGAAACTAGTCTCGTTATAAATAAATTAAAAATTTATTTTTTCTAGCAAAAGACACACTCTTTTATTGTCTCCTTTTATTGGAAATATTATTGTTGACTGTGGCAAAGTTAAAGAATTTATAGGAAAAATAAAAAAGTGTGTCTGCTTGATGTAAAAAATACTCACACACGCACAAATATAATATATATATTAACACAAATCATTTATAAAAGCAATCTAGAAACGTTTAATAGCAATTCAAACGTTTCGGGAGAAATTTTCCTTTTATCAATGAAATTTTAAACATTCTGAAAAAATAGCTGCTTTATTAAGAGAAATGATAAAGCAACTATAACATATAATAAATATTTTGATACAAATTGTCTTGAAGATGAAATTATCTTGAATAAAAATAAAAATAATAAATGTAATAAAAATTAGCCATTCAAGTAACCTTGGGACACAATTTTGACTTTTCAAAGTTTTAGATAAAGAAAAAAGATATATTAAGCAATTAGGATACTTATATTATACAAAAAAGTTATTATTATTATTTTTTATTATGTATGTCGTAAATAATAGTTTCAGAAATTTATATAAAAACTAATTGCCTAAATATTTTTTTCGCAAATAGTTTTCTAACTGATATATTAAGCATTATTCACATATATTATATAAGAAAATTAAAAATGTCGTGAATAATTTATTTAATTTCTATTTGGTTAGATAAAACTCTAATTTTTAAATGATTGCCATTTTGAAACGGATTATTGGATCTAGTTGATATTTTTTTTCAGAACTATAGGTCTTTATATTGATGAGTTCAATTCAAAATTTCAACTGGATCGGTTAAGGCCTTCGAGAGATATAAATTATTTAATAAAAAAAACACAAAAAAAACATAATAGCTGGTAAAAGAAACGTTTCCGGACTTATGTTTATTTGAAATTTTATGTTTATTTTGACCCTTATAAGTAGAGACCGGATTTTTATGCAGTAAAAACTGCCAAAATATCCCATAAAATATGCAGTTAAATATGCTGAAATATGCAAGTAATATACAGAATACGTTGAAATATGCAAATATATGCAGTAAAAGATGGCAAAATAAATTTTTTTATGTACTAAAAAATTAAAATTGAAGACAAAAAGACTATATATTTGAAGGAGTGCTATGAAAAATATAAAATAATAAAGTAAGCTATAGACACCAAGTATCAAATATGCACTTTTATTTCGAAAAAAAATTGCCCAAAATTCTCATGATATTTAATATATTAAAAAAATCTTTAAACTCAAAGAAATAATAGGTGCTTTTGAATAAAATCAACATAATAAATATAATAATTTTTCAAAAAAATACGTGGGGGGGGGGGTAGCTTTATTTAACAGACACGATTGTATTTTATTGTTTTATTTTTTATATTAAAAAGCTTTTCTTTTAAAAAATCTGTATTTGGCTCGAAATATACAATATTTGTTAAAAAACCTTCAATATGCAATTTTATGGAAAATTCTTCAAATATGCAATTTTATGCAATATTACTCAAATATGCAGTATAAAATTTAACCCACAGTATCCTGCATCTGCATTATTCCGATAGATAACACTGCTCGACAAAAATTAAACAAAAATTTTCCACGTAAACCTAACAATGGATTCTAGTAGAGTTTTCTATGCTGTTATCACGGAATTTTCAGATTTTTTAAAACACGTCAGAGTTTTGAGATATTATCGATCAAAATGACGAAAAAGGCCATTTTGACCTATTTTCGAGTTCCATTAGATATTAAACAGCAATATTTGAAATCAAAATATTTTGTTGCCTTAATAGAAAACAGCTTCCTCTTTGATTAGCAAATTACCACTTGTTTTTCGCTTAATTAGAACTCGAGTTATAACTAAAAGAATAAAAATTTGTGTTTTTATCCATGTTTATTATCATTTAAAATCACGTAGTTTTAGTTTTTTAGCTATAACTCGAGTTATAATTGAGCTAAAAACAAATGGTAATTTGAAAATCAAAGAGGAAGCTGTTTTCTATTACTTCAACAAAATATTTTGATTTAAAATATTGCTATTTAATATTTACTGGGACTCGAAAATAGGTCAAAATGGCCTTTTTCGTAATTTTGACCAATAATATCTCAAAACTCTGAGGTGTTGCAAAAAAATTGGGAAATGGCTTGATAATCAGCATATAAAACTCTACCGGAATCCATTGTTAGATTTACGCGGAGAAATTTTTTGTTGAACAGTGTAATTGATTCCTGGGTCGTATGAGGTGGCAAACAAAGTATGCAATTACATAGGAATCCGGTCCCTACTTACTACATAAGCACCACCTAAATTATCTCCGATAATTACAGATACACCTTATACATGTAATTTATTTGTTAACATTTTAACTATACCATGGTTAAAATAAAAATATTGAAATCGGATAAGAGATCGAGACCAATGGGAGCAGCAATAAAAGCAAGCAGTGCATGAGGGAAGGGCAGATAGGCAGGTCATGTAACGACAGCTTAAACAATGCGTTGTTTCTGTTCAAGCACACTGCATAGTAGGTATTCTATAATATAAAACATTATAAAAAAAAGGTACATGACAGGTAACATAACCGAGAGAAATGATTAATTATAGGAAATAAAAATGATATTTGAAATTAAAATTCTTTTAGAAATGAGTTGCTCTTGCTTTAAGCATTCTCATAACCGCATAACTATATTTTTTCATTAAAACCTTGTTGTAATGCAGTGAATTTATTTTGCCCCAAACGAAAGTCCACATTGTTCGCGGTTTTCAAAAGAAAACATATACATAATGGAAAACAGAGAATTTCCGTACAGATTTTTTTTTTTTGTTTTCATGAAAAACACGATTATTCAATTTATTTGTATAAGTATTTATTTCTTTTTTAATTATTTTATTTTTTGCCCGTGTTTATAGAATACGAGCGTAATGTATTTCTATTTCTACACTTTCTCAGAGTATAAAGTGGCGAGAATAAACCAAACATTCGATTTAAATGTTTACAGCAGAGTTTATTTTAATTATATTTAACGTAGTCTAGTCCTTTAGAAAATATTGAAATGTTTGACGCTGGGATTATGTACAATTGTTTAGATTAAACTATTTGAAAGCATTTCTAAACAGATAATTTTACGAATCCCATTATATAAATAAATTAGATTAAAATAAATTTTCAAGGAAAAAACTTTACTCACTTCATCATATTTAAAAATTCAATGCTTTCTAATTGAAAAAGATTTAAAAAACAATGAAACACAGATTCTTTTGCCCAAATCATTTTATCTGTAAATTAATTTAATTAAATTAATTAAATAGTGCCTAATATAATATATTTTCTATTCCACGGTGTAATCTATTCGTATAGTATAATCAGTACCTGGAGCCACCAAGAGATGCATGATAACCAAATTAAAAAAAATACAAATATATATATAGTACACGCCCCCTGCCCCCCGAAATCACGCACCTCGTCCCCACCACTGCACCCCCACAATATGTATATAGGTTCTAGAAATGAAATAAAATTGTTGCATAGTTTCAAGCAATTAAAATGAATGATTTTTCCGAAAAGAGCGCCGATAGAAGGTTTCAAGTCCCTGCCTGGTATATTTTCTAATTCAAGCATGTCAAAGACAAGTCCAGACGAGTTTTAGTCGAATAAAAATTGTTCTCGCTCAGGAACAAAAAACAAATAATTAAAGATAATTCGAGAATCTCTGGACTAATTCATTTCTAAGAACTCTCAATATATAAGATTGGAAATAACTAAGAGTGCTATAGAGAAGTCATAGCTTGCTTATATAGCAATAGAATTAGGAGAAATTTAAGATTTTCTTATAGGTCAGGCTGATTCATTGTGGAAGATGGTCGATTTCCATCTCAAGGACTGTCGAGTTTAACTCACAAGATTTAATTTCTGACTCCTACTCTCACTCGAACAAAGCAGTATTCAATAGTTTTTAAGGAATTTGGTCTTGGTACTTGGTGAAACATTTTTTAAATTATTGGATAAAAAATACTTGTAAGGTTTCATATTAATTTAATGTGAAACCTACCAAGTATTTTTTATCCAATAATTTAAAGCAGTATTCGTTTGGAGCGAAGATCCTAAAATATAATTTAAAAAAATCTAATGTTAAATTTGAATAATAACGAAAATAATGCTGTATTCGATGAAATTTGCAAAAAAAAGCAAAATTAAAATAGAATTTCAAAAAATGAAGGGTACTGTTTTGGACAGCATCCCCTGGTTAAAAAGTCACCAACCGCCACTGGTATATATATATATATATTCGTTATATAAGTATATGATGAGTCAGGTTGGCCGATTGGTTAAAGTGCATGCCTTCTAATCAAGCTAGCGCGGGTTCAAACCCGACTCGATGCAAACAAATATTTGACGGGCTATAATCTGATTCCTTCAGGAGAAGGCGATAGGAAACCACCCCTGTAAAAAATTTCCCCGGGAAAATTACAATGGAGAGAATACTTTCTATAGTAATAGTCGACGCTCGTAATCGAGTATGGCATTTGAAGAAGAAGAAGATATAAAGTATATATACCTATATGTTTATTTGCAACAAGCAGAGGACAACCTCATTGATTTCTCTTTATGAATCAACAACCCTGCTCTCGGCAAAACAAAATCTTTTAAATTAAATGATTTTTCAGTTTTTAAAATTAAGTGAATTTCAATTTTATAGATTTTCAAAATCAGCAAAACCAGTTTTATTTCTCACACCATCATCTGCGATATTCATAAAATCTGCCTCGAAAAGGATATTCTTAGTTCTGAATTGAAAATAAGATCCGAAATGTAGCACATATAAAATGAAATTGGATCTGTAAAGTATCTCTGATATAATAGTTGGCTTAATTCAATAACTTAGGTTTAGGCTCTTTGCTTGTGACAATTAATCTTTTTATGTCTCCAATGTTCTAACAAGTTCTAAAATGTCTTCTTGGTCTGAATTCCCCTGATAAAGAACAGCATTCAAAGGTCGAAACCAACTAGTTTTCATTTCAACCTGCTACTAATATATTTCAACAGAAAAGTCCTTAAATTATTCAGTCAACCGTAGGCATTTTAAGTCCTGTGTAACGTGTAGCCAGCCAGGCAAAATATTAGATAAATGTCACATTGAAAAAAAAAGTTATTATCCAATAAAATGCACGAAATATTTGGTACATTGTTTTTTATTTTTATCCTATTTTCTCTGTTTTTTTTTTTTTTTTTTTTTTTTAATATCATTGCTAGGTATTAGAATAATTAAATTTCGAGCAATGAACAATTTTCAAACTAATAATATCTCTCTTTTTTGATTATTGTTTAGAAATTTACTAATCGATATTATCGGCTTTGCTATATAAAATATTTCCTCATATTATAAATCCAACTAAACCACCGTTTTTTATAAAAAGAAATCAATCAGGTTGTTTTCCGCTTGATTCAAATAAACATCTATTATATATATCGTATATATAATTTATTTGTTGAAAATTTTTTATTGATTGTTATTAAATAAATAAATAAATACAAATGTTTTATAAAAAACAATCGACAAATGTTTATTAAAAGGCAAAACTTTTCGGGAGAATATCACTCTTTATCAATGGAATTTAATTAAATTTCAATAAAGAAAAAAAAATTGCTTTATGTAATGAATATACTCGTAAAGTTAGACTAACAAATACATATTTTGAAAAATAGACAATGATACAAATTGTCTTGGTGATGAATTTCCGTTGAATATACTAGTAGCAAAAAATAAAAAAAAGATTTGTATTTTTTAATAATTGATACAATCAATAAATAATTTTTTCTTTGAAATATTATTAAATAATGCCTAATTTTAAAGGAAGCAACTTTTTTTCTTTTTTACAAATTTACCTAAAAGGGAGAAATTCTCCCGAAACTTTTGCTTTCAAATAAATGTGTTTTTGATTGTTTTTTGAAAGATTTGAATTTCGTAATATTTGATAGAATAAATAAATAATTTTTTCTTTGAAATATTTTAAATAATGCCTAATTTTAGAGAAAGCAATTTTTTTTTCTTTTTTACAAATTTACCTACCATTGAAAAAGGGAGAAATTCTCCC
>JALMQS010000102.1:6527528-6617604 GCA_024734495.1 Forficula auricularia
ATATATATATTTATTTATTTATTTGTATATATATTTGTATCTTAGTTCTGTTTTGAAAACGGCTCTACCGATTGAATTTTAGCACGTGACGGTTTTGCCAAAAATTACAAGGGGTCTCGTCGAGAGGCTAAAAAGTGCGATTTTTTCATTTAGTGCGTGCGGATGTATGGATGGATGTATGTATGGATGGATGTATGTATGGATGGATGTATGTTATCGTTTTTTTGGCCCACGATTTTTTCCACACCGTTACACCGATTGAAATGAAATTGAAAACCTACCATTAGTTTAACAAAATGAAGCGCTGATTAGTTTTTGGTACATATCGGCCCACAAACATTAGTACTTTATTTCAGTACTTTTTTAGTTTTTTCTAAATATCTTGAAAATGAGCTTAACCAATTTTGATGAAATTTAATATCCTAATTAAGTACCTTGGGGACCACAAAAAAGGTTAAATAAAGTTTTTAGTAAAATTATATTTTAAAGTACTTTACTCTAGAGTAAGATGGTACTTTTTTTAATTTTTTAAATTCTTTAAAATTTATTCATTTGAAAGTTTTAATATAGCTCATTTAGCCTTGCTTAAGTAAGAATGGATAGGCTTCTCTCTGTGAAATGCTAAAAATTTGGGAGGAATTTTTATGAGTAACCATAGCAACTGCGTTGTTTTCTTATCCGTTACCTTTGCTGAAGACAGAGAAATCGATTTTAAAACCAAAAATAGCGATTGATTCTCATCTAGTACTTGAGGAATAATCATTCTATATTGGATTTTTGACGTTTCGGTTTTTATTAGTAACCATTGCTGAAGACATAGAGAAATCGACTTTAAACCAAAAATAGCGATTGATTCTCATCTAGTATTTGAGGAATAATCATTCTATATTGGATTTTTGACGTTTCGGTTTTTATTAGTAACCATTGCTGAAGACATAGAGAAATCGACTTTAAACCAAAAATAGCGATTGATTCTCATCTAGTACTTGAGGAATAATCATTCTATATTGGATTTTTGACGTTTCGGTTTTTATTAGTAACCATTGCTGAAGACATAGAGAAATCGACTTTAAACCAAAAATGGCGATTGATTCTCATCTAGTACTTGAGGAATAATCATTCTATATTGGATTTTTGACATTTCGGTTTTTATTGGTAACCATTGCTGAAGACATGGAGGAATCGACTTAAAATCAAAAATAGCCATCGATTCTCATCTAATACTTGAGGAATAACCATTCTATATTGGATTTTTGACATTTCGGTTTTTATTGGTAACCATTGCTGAAGACATGGAGGAATCGACTTAAAATAAAAAAATAGACATCGATTCTCATCTAATACTTGAGGAATAACAATTCTACATTAGGTTTTTGACGTTTCGATTATTATTGGTAACCATTGCTGAAGACATGGAGGAATCGACATAAAATCAAAAATAACGATCGATTCTTATCTAATACTAGAGGAATAACCTTATTGCATTCCATTTTTGATGTTTTGACCATTATGGCAACCTCTATTGAAAACGTGGAAGAATCGACTTAAAATCAAAAAAGACTAAATTCTTTTGGTAAACAACTCAAGTTTGAGTTGTTTGCCATAAAAGAATTTAGTCTTTTTGATTTTAAGTCGATTCTTCCACGTTTTCAATAGAGGTTGCCATTAATGGTCAAAACATCAAAAATGGAATGCAATAAGGTTATTCCTCTAGTATTAGATAAGAATCGATCGTTATTTTTGATTTTAAGTCGATTCCTCCATGTCTTCAGCAATGGTTACCAATAATAATCGAAACGTCAAAACCTAATGTAGAATTGTTATTCCTCAAGTATTAGATGAGAATCGATGGCTATTTTTGATTTTAAGTCGATTCCTCTATGTCTTCAGCAATGGTTACAATAATAACCGAAATGTCAAAAATCCAATGTGGAATGGTTATTCCTCGACTCTTAAATGAGAATTATTTTTGAATTAATGTCAATATGAACTACAAATTGCAAGTGATATCTGATTAATAATAAAGGAACAAACATATTAATATTTCAAATGAATTTGGATAAAGTTTAGCAACGATCCGTTGCAGTTTATTTTTTATTGGTTTTTTAATTTTAAACCCCAATAATAGGTTATAGCAAATATTAATATATTGTATTAAAATTAGGAATTTTTTGTTTGTGGGATGAGGGAGGATGAGGAGGATGGAAAAATGTGGAATTTGAATAATTATCGGAAAAGAGGTTTTTTTATTTAATTAGTTTTTTCCTCTTATTAGAAACAAGGATTACAAAGATGATCAAGGACAGTTGATGGTGGAGAAGCAATCTCTGGAGTCGAAGCTAAAATACAATGTATACATTAATTAATGTAAAATAATTGGTTTAATAATAAAATATTTTTGTTTGTTTTTAATTAACAGGTGTCTAAATCATAACAAAACAGGTGTGTTTACAAATAAAGTGGTTCAGGTGGCTTTTTTTTATATCACTTGGAAACAAATCTTATTTAATTTTAAGTTTTTATTTCAGATCCTATACGACTATTTTTTTTATTTTTATTTTCCTATTTATTTTTTTATGATGTTTATCAATATGAACAAATGTAGGCAATTGGTGTACGAGTAAACAAATAAACACATAATATGTAGACCATTTGAAAGCTAGAAATGCAAAAACTGGGTGCGGGGTGGGGTGAATGTGGGAGGTGTAGGAGGTGGGGTGCAGTTGTGGGGGATCCGGGGGTGGGAGGCGCGGTTGGGGTGGGGGTCTAGTGGTGGGGGTCAGGGGTTACCGTGCATCGCTCCAGGTACTATCTTTTATATAGCTAATTTCAGAAAGAAAAGGCAAAATATATTTGACGTGGCCAATCCGGGCGGATCCGATCGGATTGAAATTGATGCCGGATTGCAATCGCTACCCACATCATTCTTCCTTAACAAAATAGTTGATTCTACAAATCATTACACTATTTATTATTTTTTGAATAGAATTGTTATTTTCTAAATTCTTAAATACACATTGAAGTATATACATTCTTAGTATTTTAATCTTAATGAAAACACTAAATCTTATATAAATTGAAAATAATCATGATATGTATTGATTCATCAGAATTTTTCTAGTCTACTGGGACTAGAAATTTCCCATTCCACCCTTTCTCGGGACTACTGGTGCTATAAACTTGACATTTCCTGTTAAAAATAATTTCAAGACAGAAATGCTTTCTAAGAATGGTTTTTAGAAAGCTCAAACTTAAAAGGGATGAAATAGGAAAAATAAAAAAATTACAGGTCTCATCTGAACTAGTGGAGCTAATAGCTTTAAATTTTTTATTATGAAAGTTAATTTAAAGTAGTAAATCCTTGCTGCTCACTCACTCTTTAATTTCGGAAATTTGTAGAGAGCATGCCAAAAAGCTTTTACTTTTACCTTTACTAATACCTTTACCAATTCAAATCCGATAACATTCACTCCTTCATTTCCACATCTCCCAATCTATCTATCTATCTATTTTTCAGAAATTCAGATTCTCTCTTGGCTTATAGGTGTTGCGCCTTTGGCGTGTAACAACTTCTCCCATGTTTTATTATTAAAAAAAGCCTCCAACCTTTGCGATAGAACTATGATTTCAATTCGCTGCTTCTCTTTTGCATCGCGATTTCCCACTATATGCTTGCGAATGTGCTAACAAAATGAATTCTCTCTCAGGGAATTTTTGAAGCAACCAAATATATTTAGGAGAATATTTTATAATATTTTATTATTGAAAGAGCAGAGCGGCAGATATTGAAAAAGAAGTTCTGATAGGAAATAGGGAGAGGAATCATTTGGGAATTGATTGTAAATTCTTAGGTAAACCCCCAAAGCCCATCGCTCATTAGTTTTATACCTTCTGGAATCTACAATCTTCTTACACATATATAAATAATATTCAAACTTTTTTATCCAGAATTGAAATGCCAATTTGATATTTTTATCATCATATTTTTATATTAAAAAAAAAGAATTGATCCGTTAAATCACTATAAAATTTATTTTTATATAGAAACTGCCGCGACTCAATAGCTGTAGATTAAGATTATTGGCGGCAGGGTCTCATTATGATCTTTAAAGGCCTTATGGATTTAAAAAATATTGGCATGTACCTATTTATATATATATATATATATATATATATATATATATATATATATCAGCGCTGGGGATGCGGCCCATCCCTAAAATTTCCAACATTTAGAGTATTTTCATAAATATATAAGGTCGACTTCAAAATTTCAGGAGGATCTTTACAAATAGATTTTGAGGGATTTAACAAAGATAGCGTAACTAGTATTAAATCGCATCGGATTATCCTGTAACTATATTCATGTTAAAGCGTCATCATTTCCCTATAAAAATCAGTATCTATCATTTCGCTGAAGTGTAAGCAACATATAATATTATCCGTAATTTCAAATATTTTTATAGAAAACATTTTTTTGTTTTGAAAAGTATGTATATTGGTTCTCGAAATGAAATAAAATTGTTGCATAGCTTCAGTTTCAGTTTTTTTTCCGAAAAAGGTGCCGATAGAAGGTTTGAAGGCCTTACCTGGTAGATATATCTTCCAGTTCAATAATAAGCCAATTTACGATAATTATTATTATTTTTTTTAAATTTGTCTCTAGCCAGGGATCAGATTTTAGCCGGATGCCTCGAGTCGGATTCGAACCCGGGTCTACTTGGTTAGCAGGCTGGTACGCTAACCCCTAGCCCAACCCGACACACCAAAATGTTTTAATTTAAAATATTGCTGTCATATCGATTGTTTCTCTTATCACTAAAAGCCTTTTTTTGGAACTTTGATTAAAAATATCTCCAAACTTTGACGTTGGTAAGCAAACGGAAAATGATATATCGAAACATTGTAAAGAACTCTACTATGGATCACTTCCTAGGTTTTCTGCTAAAAATTTCTGTTAAACCGTGTTCATGGTCGGTAGAGGAGGGGGCGTCTATAAATGTTAATCCTCCCCATCCAGAAATTTTCCCATTTATTTTTTCTTTGCCATGCTAAAAAATTGTCTTAAAATGAATATTTAGGGGAACTTAAAATTTGACCACGATTTCTATAATTCAGCTTTTCTTTCTCAAAAAAGAAACAAATATTTTCACTGGCAATAACACTGCTATTTTGGATAAATATAATTACACAATTAATCAAATATAGAATCTTTGATATGTTTAGGGTTGAGTTAATATTTTCCCAATTGGCAACATTTCAAATTAATCGGTATCATCATCTGTATTAAAAGTTGCCGAGTAAATGGAAATCAAATGATTGGCTGGCTGCTTGCTTTCATGATTGACTTTCCCATCTGCTCTCATCTGATACGCATCAACATTATTATATATACATATCTATGTATATTCTCTATATATACACAGAATATTTTTATTTTTCCAAAACAAATTTGCACAAGCTCTTTCAAAATAAATAAAGATGAAAGTTTGTATATTTAGAGGTGAACTTTCCCTTTCGATCTTTCGTCAATCAAATTTGGATTGAATAAAAAAATACTTCAACATGTTTCAAACATTCTACTAATATGATTTGCTATAGAAAATATTTTTAATATTCCGTAACAAAATTGGCAATAAACAAAATCTTAAGTGAAACTTTGTTTTTCATCACCTCTATTAAATACTTGTTGTAGATTTTAAACTATTAAAGCTAGAACCCTAAAATTTGACAAGTAGTTAGTCTGTAATGATGCATAGATATTACAATTATTAAATTTACAAAAACAAATGTGAGAATTTGCGACAAACATAAAAATTCTGTTTTCATCGAATGGGGCACCGTTGAATAGATCTTTTAAAATTCAAATTTAAACATTTTAAATGCTGTAAATTTATTATTTATTAAGATTTCATCGAGATATTCAGAACATAGAAAGAAAGTAAAATATACCTTGGTAGGTCAATATGATGACAGATTATTGCTGTAGAGCTATGATTCCCAACCTTTTGTGGACCATCTCCCGTTTCTGGAGGTTGATTAATACCTATCGTCCCCTTTTAATTTTCATTGTATGTCTAATTTTTATTTGAAGTAAAGTGTAAATAATAAAGCAGTTATTATTTAAACAATTTTATTACCGTATATAAAAACAACCAAAGCAGTTTTATCCGATCACTCTTAAATAAAATAGAAAAAAATTAAAATGTACATTTTTTAAATATTATTTTTAAGAACAAAAAAGTGAAATAATTAACTAAGATCATTGACGTACATTTAAAAAACAGAAGTACATGTTTTTATTTTTAAATTAGAATCTGGAAAAATTAAGAAAGTAAACAGTTAAAATTTAAAAAAATAAATGTAACTTTGTTATTATTTCATTGTACAGTACTATTTTAATTTTTCCCCCCTTTGAATAGACATCGCCCCCCTGATAGCCCAAATCGCCCACTAGGGGGAGATCGCTTCCAGGTTGGGAACCACTGCCCTAGACTCAGTATATAAACGTACTACTAAATCGAACTTTTGTATGGAAAAACAGAGAAACCACTAAATAAAAGACTGTTATATCATAAAAATATGCTTCACTAAGTAGCATATATTAAAATAAAAAATAATTTCAAATATTAGTTACACTTGATTTATTTTGAATAAAAATATCTCTATTATGTTTTTATTTGCTTGTTTTTCCGAAAAAGTTTTTCGCTCTATACCAAAAAATTGTGATGTGATAAAATTATTTTACACACCAATTTCTACAATATTTATATGTAAAAATTAGAATTTTACTCAATATAAAGAACAACTTTTCAAAAGTTAAATTTCACAGACCTGTTTCATTTTATTTGAATATAATCGAATAGAAGAGAAAGAATTTAATCTTTAGGACAGATTCTGAGATTTTAGTAGAAATATTATTAAATTGCGATATCAGAGGGGATTCATCTCCTCAGGAGTCGAACCTGAGAACTAACGTGCTTTCCGGGCAATCACCTCACACCCTCGAAACAAAAAACCTCTCTCTGAATCGCAATATATTATATAGGCACAGAAATTTTTCACTCCATTCTTTTATAACGGAAATTAATAAATTTAGCTTGAAACGAAACAAGTTTTTCTATACAAGTCCTCTTATTGAAATATAAAACTAAAGCGATCGATTGGGAGGCGCTGGAATATTTAATTGTTTAATTAATGAATCAAGGCCTAGGCTGCGAATAATGAACGAGGAGAGGATTAAAAAGAAATTCCATAATTCATATAGACAAAAGGTATTAGTTTGGGATCAGGGATCAGTAGCTTAGTGGATATAGGAGTTAAAACTCTTATGACAAAGCATTGCAGTACACATGCAAAGATCCCGGGTTCGAGCCCCGGCTGATCCTTTTGTCTGTAATAAAAATAAACTTTTCTTCGTTCCCTAAATTTAAATTTGTTATTAATTGTCTTTACACGGCCTCGTTGTGGTCGCGCCCCGGGTGAAGAGAAATTATTTTCGATCTTTGGGGTCTGCGATCGATTGGGAGGCGCTGGAATATTTAATTGTTTAATTAATGAATCAAGGCCTAGGCTGCGAATAATGAACGAGGAGAGGATTAAAAAGAAATTCCATAATTCATATAGACAAAAGGTATTAGTTTGGGATCAGGGATCAGTAGCTTAGTGGATATAGGAGTTAAAACTCTTATGACAAAGCATTGCAGTACACATGCAAGGATCCCGGGTTCGAGCCCCGGCTGATCCTTTTGTCTGTAATAAAAATAAACTTTTCTTCGTTCCCTAAATTTAAATAAAACTAAAGGTTTGAGCATCTTTTTTTGAAAATAGTTGGAACGTTTTTCAAAAAATTAGCTCGGGTTCAGATTAACCAATGTATTTTAAAAGAGAAAGAATTTAATCTTTAGTCTTTAATCTTTTTTTGAAAAACATTCAAACTATTTTCAAAAAAGATCGTTAAATCTTTAGTTGTAGGAGATTTTTGAAGGGCAGATCATCGAAATCGTTTTGTACTAACCGATCTATATTTTCCTTCAATTAGAAGGCAACAAATGGTTGATTATTTCGAGAGGCTTATTTACTTCTACCATGTGTAAATAGTAAATTGATTGCTACTTTCTATTAAGTCCACGAACCCTTATTGATGATTGATTTCTGCAGCCTCTATTATCAATCGAAATTGGTTGCGGTACACAAACAATCACGCAGACAAATAAACAGTTATAAACCGTTCAATAAATATTAAAGAAACAAGACATGATTATATTTATATTAAAAAAAATGTTTGTTGATTACGGACTGATGGTTATTTTTTATTTATTTATTTTACATAATACATGGCATATCAACTACTAAGGTCATTAGTGCCACCGAGTTCTTGACTTCTTTTATCTTTCTTCAATTTCATCTTCATTTCATTATCTTCACTCTTCTATACTTAAAGAAATGAAGAAAAACTGAGAAACAAAAACAAAAATAGAAGACAAAGAAACAACAACAAAATATCAAAATCAACAATATAGCAAACACAGAACAACAGAAAAACAAAACCTCCGACAAATCATATTCCATATACAAAACTCACAAAAAATGTCTACGAAGCAAAAATTCATATAATAAGAAATTCAACCAAAACAGATAATAATAAAAAATAAGTCGAAAAATTATAATATTAAATTTGCGAGAAAAACCTTGTTACTTTTAAGGTATGTGTTTCTTAGGATTTTTTTGAAATTTAGACAGATTATTATTTAAAAACTTCTGCATCGATTGGTGGCAAAACAAAATTTATGAACAATATAGTTCCAGAGATATTAAATTCCATAAATAGAGTTTTTCAAAGTCTTAGACATTGGACTATATGGGATATCGGAAAGTTTACATACATATTTAATTATAATTAAGAAACTCTTCTTACCATTGTTATAAAAAACTAAACTAACATTAAACAATAACTAATACATTTTTTAAGAACATTTTAATTCGTAGTTACAACAGAGTTTCTGAGATAATAATAAATTAATAATGAAAAATTTACACTAAAAACAAGCTGACAACAAAGCATTTTTTTTATTTTTTGCTTAGGGAAAGTGGTGTAGGTTTTAGGTGAAACATGATACTAATTAATAAAGTAAAGGGTGTGTAGTTTCACAGTGAATGAAATAAAACTCAAAGAGGTTTACAAAGAGAAACAAAGAGGTTGTGCTCTGCTTAATGCAAATAAACATACACACATAAAGATCGAGATGATATATCTGTATATGAATATATTATTTATTTGTTTGATCACTCGTTCAATTATTATTAGTTTTAATTTGTAAACTCCTGATGATGGACTAATAATCCGAAATATATTGAGTTTGTATAAACCTCTTTGAGTTTTATTTCATTCACTATGAAACTACACACTCTTTACTTTATTAATTAACAAAGCATTTATTTAACCTAAAAAGTGGATTAACTTTAGTGCTTTTTTTGAATTTTTTTCGCTTTAGTCTTTGTCGCAACAGCTTTCAATCGCTCATTAAGAACATTTTGTTTTATAAATCTCCCTTTATAATGAACTTTATCTGAAATTTCTATGATAAAATATATACAAGCTCGGACAGTGCTGCCAGATTTGTCAAACGAGCACGGGATTGGCTAGTAGTGGTACATAAACAGCAAAAAGTTTTGGGGGGGGGGGGGGGGGGGTCAGATAGGCTAGGGTTAGCGTGCCATCCTGCTAACCAGGAGACCCGGTTTCGAATCTGACTCGAGGCATCGGGCTAAAATCTGACCCCGGAGTAGAGACAAATTTTAATAAATAAGTAGTATCGTAAATTGGCTTATGGCTAGAAAGGCCGAAAAGCCAAAAAAAGATATAATGACCTATCTTCAGTCTATTTAAAATCATTTGTTTTTTCTTGTTAGAGCCATCAGATTATATTTAGTTATTGTAGGTAAAGTTTTCTTTAGATTATTATTTTCAATTTTGAGCGAATTCTCTTTTCACTTATTAAATATACATCCATTTTAGTTTAAAATAATTCATAACTATGAATTGTAGATTTCGTTTGAAAGCACCCTTTTTTACGAGGCTATCTATTATTAGATACATTCCTCAAAATAATTTTATGAGATGGAATCCAGCAGAAAATGGTCTCCATATTGGAATCTTGTAATTTCATTACTAGAATTAGAATTTTTTGAACAAGTGGATGTTGGGTAAAAATATTTTCTAAAGAAGGCGACTAAGTTTGATCAAGGATTGATGTTAAGGTAGTTGTTTCACCATATAGGTTTGCTTAGGATTTTTTGAAATTTAGACAGATTATTATTTAAATCATTCTGCATCGATTGGTGGCAAAACGAAATTTATGAACAATATACTTCCGGAGATATTAAATTCCAAAGAGAGTTTTTCAAACTCTTATACATTGCACTATACGGGATATCGGAAAGTTTACATACATATTTAATTATAATTAAGAAACTCTTCTTATCATTGTTATAAAAAACTAAACCCACATTAAACAATAACTAATACATTTTTAAGAAAATTTTAATTCGTAGTTACGACACAGTTTCTGAGATAATAATAAATTAATAATGAAAAATTTACACTAAAAACAAGCTGATAACAAAGCATTTATTTAACCTAAAAAGTGGATTAACTTTAGTACTTTTTTGAAGTTTTTTCGCTTTAGTCTTTGTCGCAACAGTTTTCAATCGTTTATTAAGAACTTTTTGTTTTATAAATCTTCCTTTATAATGTACTTTATCTGACATTTCTATGATCAAATATATACAAACTCGGACATTGTTGCAAGATTTGTCAAACAAGCATGGGATTGGCTAGAAGTGGTACATAAACAGCTAAAAGTTTTGGGCTTATGAATTATGAATCCTTATTGTCTGTTCTATATACTCTAGCATTAACTTTTTGCTAGTATCGTCGCGAAACAACTACCTTAATATTGAATGTTTGGTTTGTTTTTTGCAGACGGGGGCGCAGGGGCGGCGTGGCGGTGGCGGCGTCGGATGCGGCGCGGCGCCGCCTCGCTGAGACCCTTAAACGCGGGGCGAAACTTGGCGTGCGGGTGTCGGATGTGGCAGTTTTGCCAGGGGCGAAACGCCTCCGGGGGCGCGCGTCCACCGCGCCCCTGCTCAAAGCAGCGATCTTTGCATTGCTGGCGATTGTCGCAGCCATCGGTACCGCTGCAGCAAGAGCCGCCTTCATTACATCCAACAGCTCGACGACCACAGTGGCAGGACAGCAGCGTTGGCACAAGCACTCCACACCTCAACTGGTGAGCAAACTATTTGATTCCAGTAAATATTCAGTTTTAACTGAAATCAAAGAATATCGAATTAATTAAAGTACTTAACTATCTAACTATGAAAATATTTAGTTTGCCCAGAGTAGCAGAATTGATGACTCTCAATAAGGAGAAATCAATGAGGTTGTTATTTGCTTAATGCAAATAAACATATACCATACAGCTTGACCATATCGGCATTATACTTATTTCTAGTAGAGTATTTTATATAGATTTAGGAAATTTCGTCAAAGAAACATGAAAAAAGTTTCATTTTCTACCTTTGAATTTTAGGTGAAAGCTGATAAAGGGTCCCTCCCCCCTTATCATTAGTTTTCGATTTTTTAGAAAATTAATATTTGAATTTCAAGGATTATACTTATTTTTAGTAGAGTATTTTATATAGATATAGGAAATTATAATTTCGTCAAAGAAATTCGAAAAAGTTTCGACTTGTACCATTGAATCTTAGGAAGTTTCATTTTGTACCTTGGAATTTTAGCTTAAAATTGACAAGGGTCTCCCCTTAACATCAGTTTTACATGGTGTTTCTGTAATGCGGGGAGATAATTCAGAGACTGGTTATATGGATCAAAACTCGGATCTAAATAAAAAAAATATTCATATAAACATATTAACCAAAAATGCTTCTTTTACCAACTATTCATCATATTGTTTTTTACTAAATAATTTATATCTCTGGAATCGCCTGACCAATCGAAATGAAATCTGAAGTCGTAATCGTAGAGAGTAGTTCTAATTCCATAATTTTTGTATTTCCAAAGTGATTAGTCATCCTCTTCGGGTATATAAGCTCCATGATTGTGTAGCACGACATTTCGAAGGCTTCCAATCCCTTTCTCTTTGCCATTTGTCCAGGTTTCACATCCGTACATGGCGATATTCCATTTACTATGTCAGCGACATCTTTCTATTTTCTAAGCCGATTAAGGTGAAGCCTTAATAATTCTTGCTTAGAATTAAACCCCATTATAACTTAATCAATTTTGGATCTAATTTATTTATGGCTCCTCTCTCCCACGTGATTTTACTTCCAAGATATCTGTATTCTTTATTGATTAGATTTTTGTTTTCTAGATATAGAACTTCTCTGATTTAAAATTTAGAAATTTAGAAATAAATCCAATCGTTATATTGAAAGCTCAAAACTCTTGACTTGAACCTTAGTTAATTTTTTGAAATCAGCACAGTGTTTATATTGACAAGCTAAAATTCTGTACTAAATATCAAGTTTCTAACCATCCAAAATTTGTGAAGCACGCATAGTCTTAAAAAAGTTTTCGATTTTTCCCCTATTTCTATTTCTTTTAATCTATGACTAAAATAACTTGAAAAAACACTTAAAATTATTAAATTATTGTCACCACCATCAATATAATTTATCTTATCACTTTAACTGAAAATTCTTGCTAGTCAAAAAGAGATTTGTCAGTATTCGTGTGTAAATTGATGTAGGGGTAAGAGCTGTAGCTATTCTAATTTCAATGACTTTTCAAAGCCCTGAAGAAGGATGGAATAACCTCCTAAACGTCAGTTTATGAATAAAAAGTTAGTATAAATTATCTTCTTCTTTTTTTTGGACTGCCTCATCATTATCCACTCAATTCTAATTTTTGTTTTAGGGCTGGGTTCGATCCCTGGCTTTCTAATCTGTATGCACATTTGCACATAAATGATAAATAATTAATATTATATGATATGATTAGTGCTCATCCTTTAAAAACAATTTTCGGTTCTCAAACATTCAGGCTCTGTAAAAAATCATAACAAAAGTTAATTCCAAAGTAACGTTTCGTTTCTTTGTTAAGACTTTTTCAAGTTCTTGAATTCATTGAATTCAGTAATTAACATTTGTTGTTCAAATTGTAGATCAGTTCTAAAAACATAACATTCAGTAGTCTGGATGCTTTCTCTCTTATATTAAAATTAACTGAACAATGAATATTTTTGCAACGAAATTTTCTCTGGAGAGAGACGGACTGGTAGAACTTTTGGTCAATGGAGTAGCCTACAGGGGTGAGGAAAGAAAAAATTAATACATATCAAATAAGGTGTAATTTATTGGACTTTCACCCTTCTTTTCAAACTGACGTTTCGGTAGTTTTTTGAAGCTCTTTGAAGTCAATGAATGAAACAAATGAATGTTTCTTCTTCTCCACAGTAGTGTTCAAAACTTTCTTCTTTTTTAACAAAATCATAGAAAAACAATTTTTTTTTCTAATCAAGAAAAGGAGGAAAAAAATTGTTTTTCTATACCTTTGTTAAAAAAGAATAAAATTTTGAATATTACTGTGGAGAGAAGAAGGAAACATTTTATTTGTTTCATTCATTGACCCTTTGAAAAACCTGAAGAAGGAGGGAAAAACCTCCGAAACGTCGGTTTGAAAGGAAAGGACGAATGATTCCAATAAATTACACCTTATTTGATATGTGTTAATTTTTTCTTTCCTCACTACCCTGGTCTGCCTTCCATTACATTCAATTGAATAATGAATATTTTTCAAAACTCTTCCACTCGCATCATAAGTCTTACCTGAACTTCTTAAAATTGAAGATATTGCCCATCAAAATTTCAAATAGAATTGTTACAAATCGATATTGCACTAAATTGTTGATTTATATTAAACGATTAACGAATCAATTCCTGTAATTGTGATAATCTATTTTTTTATTATTTCTCCAGTTGAAATAAACTGAAAAAAAACTTTAACATTAAATTTTAAATCTAATGACTTTTTTTCTACTCTAGTAAAAAAATCGAAATGCTTTATTGCATTTTTAAATTGAATTCGGGTGGAAGAGGGGGCGGGGAATGACAAACTCAGGTTGAGGCAATTTCGAAAAGTTAATACAATAATTATTGTTTGTTCAACTTTAATTTCAGAACAATTGATATTAACCTTCGTTTTTTATTTCTAAATCGATTATTTTTATTTTCATTGCTAGACAACAAATAGAAAGGGAGGATTCTATATATTGTAAGACATATCTTGTATTTGCAAATAATATGATACACGGAATTTGTAGGTCTCTAAGTTCCAAGAATCCATAGTCAAAAATAACAAATTTAAATAGTAATACATTTTTAATGACAAAAGTTTAAATCTTTTGTGAAAAATGTCATGCGTCCTACAGTATATATCAGATGCAGTTACATCCTGAAGGTAATGATAAGTGCCCGGATTGCACCTTTGGCATTCGGGTTCTTTTTCTGAAGTGGTGAATACAAACACTTCTGACATGATAAAATCATCCACAACATCTCGGATTTAATTGTTGACAATCTCTCTTAATAAAAGAAAAAAATGAATTTAAAAATGTAAATAACATCTGTTTTAATTGAAAAGTTTTTATTTTGCCGAGAGTAGCTGAGTTGTTAGATTCACATAAAGAAAAATATACTTTCAAACAAATAAATAATATATATACATATATAAAAAAATACAAATTTGTAAAACAATCTCGAACGTTTATTTTGAAACTAGACGTTTCGGGAGAAATTCTCCCTTTATCGATAGAAATTTTTTTTAAAAACGCCACCTTCAAACCTACTAATTCATTATCATTACTATTTTCAAAATTAAAAGACAAAGATCCTCTTTTAAATCAAAATAATTTAGTTAATAAAATTGATTGCTTAAATTGTGACGGAACATATATAGGGACAGATCGAGGGGAGAAACCACGATCTAATATCGTGTACACCTACTTCCACTTCCACTTTCATTTTCAAGTAAAAGGCAATAGATGAAGGGGCATATTTTCCAATGAATTCCAAAATAATTCCACATAATTCCAAAGACGTGTACACCTAATTCTAATCACGGTTCACCCCCCGGGACCGACTAAATAATACTTAAAATCTCAAATTTACGAACATGAATATTCAATTAGAATGAAAAATTCCGAATGTACAATGCTGACTAACCATTCTACCATCCTTAAACACAATTTTGACTTTTCAAATCCAAAAATTTTAGATATAGAACATAATTTAGAAAAAATATTAATCTTAGAAATGATCGAAATTTTAAATAACAAAATTTTGATTAATACCATAAAAGGTCAGACATGGATTGTTTTTCGAATGTTTATGAAAATTTTTTAGAGAAAAATAATTTTCCATAAATATTTATATATTTTATTTTAATTAAAGGTAATTTCGTCCCCAGGACAATTTATACAATTGCTTGTTATCAAAATATTCAATTTTTATGGTTGTTTTCGAAACAATAGCGAAAACATTTTATTTCTTTTTTTCAATTTTTTAAAAAAATTTCTATCGACAGTATGAGAATTTCTCTCGAAACATCTAGTTTCAAAATAACCGTCCCGAGATTGTTTTATTAAGATTTGTATTTTTTTATTATATTATATTTGATATATGTATATATTATATATGTGTGTATGTTTATTTGCATCAAGCAGAGGACAACCACTTTGTTTCACTTTATGAACATTTGTTTTGATTCGGATAAATAGTCAGACAAATTTTATTTTTATAAAAATATGCTGATTTGTTGAAAAATTTTAAGTTGGAATTTTTACGTATCTTAAGGTTTCAAAATCCTATAGAATGAAAGAAATTTCTTTTAGAAAGATTTTAGGTGTGCCTGTGTGAAAATATCTAGGGCAGCCAAGGTCAAAGTGTGTTCCGCGGAACCCTAGGGTTCAGTGATACTCCTGTAGGGGTTCCGCAAGAATTTAGCAAAAAATTCAAAACACCTCTCTCTGGTCGACCGTTTTGACGCGGCGTATCACGATTCAATGAGGCGCAGCCGAATTAGTCGCCACCCACCACAGTACACTTTGTTCATTCAAATGATTGGCATACTTTGTTAAGCCGACACAAATGGACTGCCGCTCTTCGAGACAGAGCTACCGCTGCCTTGCCGAAAGGCGGCGTTTGACTACTTCAAAGAATCTGATGCAAGCCATTTGGGTGAACGTACCGTATAATTTTACTATGCCGCCTCCGCCGATATTCACTAGTGAGCGCGCAGTCCTTTTGGATAAAAGCCGCCTCTGAGATTAGACGATATAGTTGTGAACAAGCGACTTTCGGCTCTAACTTCAAAACACAAAGTCGAGATTGTTTACACCGCATTTTTTGTATTTCTATTTTTATTTAGGCTTTTTATTTATCAAAGGCACCGACTCAAGTATTTTTGAGAATGTTCGAGATCGAGGCTAGGACTATAAAGCAACGATCGCGCCTCGACACTCAGTCAGTCGACGATTAGCGTTCGGAGCGATAAGTACCTACATGCTAGAAACGAAGTGTTTATTGTTCTACTGCTGTATTCTGACAGGTCAATTTCGAAGCATTTTTTCTTTGACTAACTCTTCTACGCAGTAACGATCGCGCATTATTTTGACCCCGCCATCCTGACATGTAACATTATTAATAAAGAAGAATGGAACGTTGGTTAAAAGGTGTTAAACATGTTGCAACAACATCTTATAACGAAGCCGAATCTTCAAAAGCAGTACGCGCGGAGTATACAGCAATTACTGATCCAGACGAGATGCAACGACGTCAAGTTCCACGGTTTCAAAGGCGAAAAAAAAGAATAGAAGTATGATGAATCATATATCAGTTTCGGATTTGTTGATTCCAACGGCTCACTCCTCTGCATGCTATGTAGTAAACTGCTTTCTAACAGTTCCATGGCACCTGCCAAGTTGCGCCGACATTTAGAAACTGTATACCCCGAGCCTAAAGACAAGAATAAAGAATTTTTTGTACGTAAAAAAGAACAGTTATTGGAAAGTCAAAAAACTATGATGCATGTAACCCATACTATCAATGAAAAGGCCACGAGTGCGGATCATATTTAGTTAGCTATCGCATTGCACAGGCAGGTGAAGCGCACACTATCGCTGAGAATTTAATAAAACCATGTGTGTTAGACATAACCAAATGGATGCTCGATGAAAAATCTGCAAAGCATCTTTTCTACTGAAGCCGCTATCAAACGATACTGTTTCACGGCGAATTCATGATCTGGCAAGCTACGTCAAACAAGAACTAGTTACACGTCTATAAAAAAAATACGATTCTTCTTGCAAATGGATGAGTCGACTGGATGTCGCTGGTCTGGCTATCTTGCAGGTTATCGTGAGATATCGATATGAAAATTCTTTAAAGAAGACATGCTTATGTGTTCACCGCTGCCTACAAACACTACCGGAGAAGAAATTTTAATAAAAGGAATATATTTTTTGAAAAAAATAATATCAGTTGGAATGATTGCATTGACATTTGTACAGATGGTTCCAAGGCGATGACGGGTAAGACAGCAGGAGTAGTGTCACGAATAAAAAATAAAGCGCCTAAATGTAGTTCCAGTCATTGTATCCTGCATAGACAAGCACTTCTGCGATGAAGCAAATGCCGTAAAATCTAAAATTAGTTATGGATGAAGCACTAAAAATAATTAATTTTATCAAATCACGACCACTACAATCCCGATTGTTTTCATTATTGTGGGAAGATTATAGCAAACATAAAACACTGCTGCTCCATACAGAAGTGCGATGGCTGTCTCGGGGTAAAACTTTAACAAGGCTACTTGAACTTAGAGCCGAGTTACAAATGTTTCTTTCAGATACTTCTTTAATTTGAAAGACCGTTTGTATGATAAAACTTGGTTGTTCCGACTGTATTTTATGGCAGATTTCTTTCAAAAACTGAACGAATTAAATTTTTTCATTGCAAGGTAAACAGACAACAGTGTTCCAGGCCTGTAACAAAATAACTGCCTTCAAAAGAAAATTAGACTTTTGGATTATTTGCGTTGGTAAGAGAAATAGAAAGCTTTACGTCACTCAGTGAGTTTGTTAGCGACAACGACTCAGAAATGTTTCAAGATGATGTATTTGAAGAATTGGTACAATATCTCACTTCGATGCTCGCATCATTTGAGAATTATTTTCCCAAAGAACAGAATACAAAAATGAAACTGAATTCATGGATTCATAATCCTTTTTTACCTAACTTGCAAAAGCCCGAAAGTATGTCAAAGGACATATATGAATCTTTTCTAGAAATGTCATCAGACACAAGTATGGAGACATTGTTTAAAACGATGCCTCTCAACAATTTTTGTGCAGAATCCGTGTTGAATATCCAATGCTTGCCAAAATGGCTCTGAATATTCTTCTCTCGTTCCCAACAATATATTTGTGCGAAACAGAATTCTCAACCTATGCAGCCACGAAAACAAAATACCGCAATAGACTGAACGCCGAACCTGATATGAGAACTGTCTTGTATCAAACCTGATATTTGATCAATTGATGAAAAATAAAAAACAGTTTCATATCTCCCATTAGTTAGATTTTTTTCTTTTTCAATATCTTCTATTATTATTCTTGTTGTGTAAGTAATAAGTAACTGTTACATTATACTTTTATTATGCGTATTAATAAAGAATACACTTTTAATAATTATTGTTTTATTGTAGGGTTCCGTCAAGTATTTCGCTTTCCAAAAAGGGTTCCGTCACCAAAAAAGTTTGAGAACCGCTGATCTAGGTCTAAAAATACTTTTGATTCAAGGAGTGAAGTTACCAAACTTTCAGGGGTTCCAAAAATCCACTATCAAAGATTAGCTGCAGATTTTTGAATTAAAATTAAAATATTCACAAATAAGCTTAAAAATAAAAAAATCTAAAAATAATATTTTTTGTTATAAATTAATAATAATAATTATAAAGCAGGATAAAATCGAATGGAAAGGTAAAGAGCGGAGGGAGTTTGCTTTTCCCTTTTAAATGATAAAATTGGAATTGGAAAAGTTTACTGTTTTATTTAAATTAGTTAATTAAATAACTTACTTTGTGTAAATCGAAAATATTTATTAATTTAATAAATCTACATTACATAACGAAATTATACCTATCCTAGGTACTGAAGTATTTAACTTAGTCGATTTTTTTTTACTTGTATAAATATCTCTGTAACGTGGAGAAAGGAGAAAAATCATTTTCCAGTATAATTTAATTTTCCAGTATAATTTAAACGATGTGCGTGACTTTATTATAACACCTTCAGAGTGGTCGGAATGCTATCGAAAAGTAGATTAGCACTTGGAGAATCAGCATTAATGAGTTGTAATCGATCCATGTCACTTTCACTCTGAAGAGAGAATCTTGTCCTTCGATCAGAGTGTTTAATAAGCCAATTCCCCAGGCTAGCGATGCTAAATACCTTGGTATGCACCTGGATAGGAGATTCACTGAATAAACACATCAAGACCAAAAGTAAATAGTTGGAACTAAAACTATACAAACTGCATGGTTTAATTGACGACGTCGACGTTCACAAATGACCAAAGACAACATAATTTTTGTAAAAAAAATAAAACCGACTTAAAAACTTAAATGAAACAAATAAAATAATAATAACTTAAAATAAAATAAATACACTAAAAGGTATACAATAATTATCTTATTTAGTTACAACTGATCGGATTAAAAGACAGATGAAATTACTTTTAAAGCCGATGCCAAACAAACTATACCTATAAGCGAGCGTACCCGCCAAACGTACTAAGTAAGATCCGTCAAGTGCGATTCATAAAATGTATATGTTTGGCATCGACTTCAAAAAGTAATTTCATGTAAATATTTCGTCGTTTAGTTGTAACTAAATAAGATAATTATTTTATATCTTTTAGTGTATTTTATTATTATTTTTAAGTTATTATTATTTTATTTGTTTCATTTAAGTTTTTTGAAGTCGGTTTTATTTTTTTTTTATAAAAATTATTTTTATTTTTCTCTTTTTAGTGATATTATTAATCGGGACTTAATATAATACCTTGCATGCATCTCGTAAGAGAAAGCGTCAGGCGAATGAATCAGAAAATGATAATAAAATTCAATTGATAAATATAGAAATTCTCTCGAAACGTTTGCGGGTTTTAAATGAATGTTATAAGATTTTTTTTATAAAAGATTTTATTTATCATAATTTCGATTATTTGTTCATAAGAATTGGAGATTTACGTTATTTCGTCGTTGATCATATCATCAAAACTTGACCAAATTAATATGGCACCATTCCTAAGATACCCTTTCCAATAAAAAAAAGAATCATCGAAATCGGTTCAGAAACAAAGAAGTTCGGCCTGAACAAACCCAAAAAAAGGTCTAATACAAATGAAAACGGGACCAATCGGAAGCTAGACTGAGCCCAATGCAATTTTTTTTTTCAAAATCGGTTCACAATTGGCCAAGATATCAGATAACATAGATAAAAAAAAAAAAAAAAAAAAAAAAAACAGACATTCCGTTGAATTGATAACCTTCTCATTTTTTGAAGTCAGTTAAAAATACTCATATATAAATGCATTCTAAAATCAATTTGGACTTAAGTTATGGGGCTCGGCTGTGAAATCAAATATTGATATCATTCAAAGATTTCAAAACAAAGTGATAAGAGCCATAGTCGATACCCGCAACTCCGCCATAGAAAATGACACACCGATCCTTAAATTAACTGAACAATTAAGACAATACAGGTATAAATATTTAATCAAATTGAATGACCACCAAAACGACTACGCAAATCAGTTAATGACAACAACAATCCCAAAAAGTCTAACTAAAGAGACATAGCCCTAAAGACCTCCCTCGACGCTTCCCTTAAATCATGCCAGACCTTATAATTCTGTGAATATTGTAAATATTATTATTGTAAATACTCTCAAATGCTATATTTATTGTAATTGCAGGTAACCTTCCTACACCACAGCATCTTACAACACGGTTTCGATCTAACACGATAGAATAAATTGAGGGAACCCTCGTATAACACTGCAACCTGTAACACGCTTTCGCTCTAACACGATAAAAAAATTGCGAAAACCTTTGTACCGGGTGATTCAATACAAGGACGAGGTACCGTATCTCAGGAACTAATAATCGTAGAAGTTTGGGAAAAAATCCTTCAGAGGAAATCGGCCAAGAAAAATTGCTGGAAATATTTTTAAAGGTTCATAAGTCTACCGCTAGGTGGCTAAATAGCTCCTATCGTATAAAAAAATGCAATTTTCTCGAAAATTTTCCAATATAAGTTTAGAAATGAATACCTCACGTTAATGCCACCATAATAGTCCATCTTTTTGATAAATGACTTTTTATTGTAGGACGTAAAATAAAGGCGGTGGGGATGCTAAACTTTTATGGACTGTAGTGTCTATAACTTAAGTTTGACTTAACGGAATTTTGTTAACAAGGTCTGGTTCAAGAAAGGAGGGTTTGGTGAATAAAATAAAAAAACATCCATGCCATTCTAGTTCTTGCCGCCCTCGCTAAGGGGCGTGTTTTATAAAGTTGAACGTTTTATTGATTTTGCTCCTAAATCTTAAATGGAAGCGTATAATTGTTTTATTGGATTCAGAAAGTGGATCAGATTTGCAACAAAATATGTTCAAACCGCATGTCGATGTCTCCATTCGTTTAACAGTTGTTGCTTAAAGAATATTTCATTAACTAATTTATTAGAGAACTAAAATAGGTAATTGAGTTTTCAATTTTTTTTTAAGTTTCGTAGTCAATCAAGCATGCCATGGACAAATAAAAAAAAAACAGTTTAAAACTTTGTTCTTATTTTCATTTAATCACAAAAATAATGATAATAACGCTTTTTTCCTAATGCTTTTCTGTCGCCTGTGAGTAGGTATTAAATTTCAAAAATGTCTAATTTCTTAGAAGGCCGTGAAAGACTTGCTGACAGTTTCTATGGAAACGGCATTTTTCACAAATAGATGTTAATGTTGTAATTGTTATTTTATTGTTTGTTGGTAAGTTATATCATTATTTTTGTGATTAAATGAAAATAAGAACAAAGTTTTAAACTGTTTTTTTATTTGTCCATGGCATGCTTGAATACGAAACTTAAAAATTTTTTTTGAAAACTCAATCACTCATTTTGGTTCTCTAATAAATTAGTTAATAAAATATTCTTTAAGCAATAACTGTTAAACGAATGGGATATCGACATGCGGTTTGAACATATTTTGTTGCAAATTTGATCTACTTTCTGAATCTAATAAAATAATTATACGGTTCTATTTAAGATTTCGGAGCAAAAAAATTAATGAAACGTTTAACTCTTATAAAAACATGCCCCTTAGCGAGGGAGGCAAGAACTAGAATGGCATGGATGTTTTTTTATTTTATTCACCAAACCTTCCTCTCTTGAACCAGACCTTGTTAACAAATTTCCGTTAAGTCAAACTTAAGTTATAGACACTAGAGTCCATAAAAGCTTAGCATCCTACATGCCTTTATTTTACGTCCTACAATAAAAAGTCATTTATCAAAAAGATGGTCTATTATGGTGGCATTAACGTGAGAGTATTCATTTCTTTAAACTTATATTGGAAAATTTTTGAGAAAATTGCATTTTTTTATACGATCGAAGCTATTTAGTACCTAGCGGTGGACTTATGAACTTAAAAAATATTTCCAAGCTTCTTGGCCGATTTCCTCTGAAGGATTTTTTTTCCAAACTTCTACGATTATTAGTTCCTGAGATACGGTACCTCGTCACCTATTGAATCACCCTGTACAACACTGTTCTTTTAAGTTTTCAATACCGAGTGAAACTGGGTTTTGGTGTCCAGTAGAACCTTTATATCGAAATAAAAAAATGCATCCGCATTTAAGGTCTCTACGTCGTATAACGCTACTTTTATACAGTAATCCGTCGGGGGACTTTATGACAAAACCGCTGCTAGTTTATAGATCTTTAAATTTTCATGCACTTAAAGGCGTAAACCAAAATTACAGATTTTTTAAAGAGGATAGAAGGTGACAAAAATCTAAATTAAGAAAAAAGTGAATGTGATATTGTTCAACATACATACATTTATATTTTTAATAAAAATTAATTTACTTATATGAAATTAAAGAAAAAATGTTTGTTTTTAATAAGTAATGTACTCTGAGTCTCATATAATAGAATTTCACACAACACGACATTTTCCAGGAACCTATCTACCTTGTTATAGGACGGTTACCTATATATATAATATATCCATAGAAAATAAAAAGTTCTCAATAATTTTTAAAGAGTAAGGGGTCGGTTCAAGGTGAAACATTTTTAAATAATCAATAAGTAAAATTTATGGTTTTGTGAAACCTACCTTGAAATTTTACTTACTGATTAAATATAAAGTTCATTGAAACTTTTCAATTTAAGTTGTATGTATCATTTGGTAACTCCTGAAGATGGGTTGAAAACCCGAAATATATATACATTTATATATCGAGATTATTCACAAAATATTTGTTTTTATTTGGGAAATACCATCTATTATATTAACTTTTTAATATTTATATTAGATCAATTTTATTCAATATATTTCACCTATAACCGACACAAGTTATCTAGAAACTATGAGGCTCATATTAAAAAACACGCTATAAATAGACAGTGACTTGATTTTTAGTATCACTACCTTTTTAATTTAAAACTTCCATTTTTTCAATATTAAAAATTTATTTATTCACGTAAGACCTGAGTATATAGTGTTGATGAAACTTCTTTAAATTTTTACTAGCAAATCTTTTTCATGTAGTTGAGTCTTTTCACTCTCACCTAGAGACCATTTATCAGGCTCAATATTTGCAGTAGATTATTCTATTCTCTTGATATTTGGAGTATCTTTATCTCTCGAATGCTATGATCTGCCAAAACCAAATCCGGACGAATTTTCCACTCCCCTCTCTCGGTCGCTTTTGTTCTGCTAAGAATTTAATCTCTACTGAGGCCACCGCTACTTAACTCGAAGATACGGGATTACAGAATTGCTCCACGTCCCCCCGACTTATTACAACCAATCGTTTCCGGATTACAATCAACTTAATCTATTCAGAAACTTGCAGTCGATATATTGAGGCAAGAAATTTAAGCCTCCGTTTGAATTATTATCGAAATCAGATGTATGGGAATGGCGACTTGCACCAGCAAGTTATTGTCGCCCTCTCGATTTATTTTAGTGAAAATAACTGAAAGAAAGAAGTAGAGAAGAGAATACTTCATAAGATTGATATAAATAGAAATAATAGAATAATTCGTGTCCATGACTTATATAAATTCAATTGAAGATTCATTGTGATGGGACAAAAAATAATTTCAAAAACAAAATTTTATCAAATTTCATTGAACAATAAGTATGGCAAAGTGAAAAATAAAAAAATAAAACTGAGGATTTAATGAGAGAGAGTACAATAATAATTAAAAAGATGATTTCCAATAAAAGAAGATTTAATGGGAAATTGTCTTTTTACAACTTTGGAACCGACGTTTCGGATGTCTTCAGGGTTCAAAGAGTTAATAAAGGAAGCATGTAATCATTTTCCTTGTCTCGTTTTTCAACCCCATTGTAGTATCTATGTAATTGTGAAAAGACAGTTCTTCGATGATCTAGGGCAGTGGTATTCAAAAGCCGTTCCGCGGCCCGGTACCGGTCCGCAGAAATTTCCTGTCGGTCCACGAAAAATATCGGCCGAATCGTGTGTATGTGTATCTACGCAAGGCCGACTTTTGTCCGAGTTATGATTTAAATATTTTCTATTAGCTCGAGTAAAAGAAATGTATTATTATCTCTGCAGGGTTTAAATACAAATTTGTATTTTTACTTTAAGAAATAAAATGGTTGCGTTCAAAAAGAATCTAGCTCTTTAGAATAGTCGCTTACTAGAGGAAGATGTAGAAATGTTTTTGATTAATTTTTATTGCTACTGATGCCAACAAGAGCATCCTATTCAACATAATAAAGTAATTATAATTTAAGAGCATTATCTAAAAATTTTAATAATTATTTCCCTGAAAATGAATATCCTCGAAAAGGTAATCTCTGGATTTATAAACCATTCTTGAAGATATAAAGTCGTGTTCACTTGATCTCGTACTGTTCAAACAAATCCGTGTTATTATGTAACTACCCAAATACTTTAAATCTAAAGAAATAATTAAAAACTTTACCTAGAATTTACGACTTTGATTCTAATTAGCCAAATTGGAAGTACTCTATTTTATAGGCTGTTTTAATTATAAATAAATTTTTGTTTTTAATTCTCTATTTTGTACAAATTACTGAACTTTAATGTATATAACTTTTTCACATAAATACTTAATAATAATATCTAGGAGACGAGTTTATTACACATGGTGTGTTCTTCTGGTTACTTTTGAGAATCAATCAAATTTATCCAAAATTTTCAATTTCAAACTTCTTGTTCTTATTCATGTTTAGAAATCTTTGAAACATAAACAAAATTCATTTTAAAACAATATTTCTAAAACAAAGAATAAATAAATAATTTGACCCGTTCTGATGTGGCCATTCATTTGACTTTAACATACACTTCTGGTTGAGTTTGGTCCAAGAGCCTAAATTTTAATTGATCCCTTCTCCCGTCCCCCATTTCGGGCGGTTTGTTTTTGCATTTTTAGTGTTCTGAAAGTGTATAGAAAATTTGGTTGAGTTTGCTCAAATGGCACAGATTTTAATTAAGACCCTAATTTTGGCGCAGAAAATATTTTTCTTTATTATAGGTTCACTTTATAGTATATTTCATTTTTCTTGTTTTTTTAATTTTAAAGTATTATAATTTTAAATTTTAACCCCCTCTTCCCCCACTTAATTTTAGGTCTATATGCACCAAAAACTACATAATAAATTTGGTTTTGATATTCACACTAATTTGTGAGCTAGCTCGTCAACAAAATTTTGTAACTCACTGAATAACAGACTAACTAACACACATATTGACCAAACAGTTATTATCTCGAAAAATATAATTTTTTCGATGTTCACTTATTAAGGCTTTTTTGTAGACCGAATGCCATGGTTTCGCTGAAACTATTTTTAATCGAAATAGTTTGAGCCGTTTTTTAGATATTTCGAAAAAAAGAAGCAAAAAAACACTTTTTTCATGCACGATTACAATACTTGACCATACCCTGTATGGTAAAGTAAAAACAGAAGATTGTTCTCATGCCAAAATGAGTGTATTTTCATAAGGAAGTAACTTGATTTGACTTCGTAGCTTTAGAGTGATGTATTTTAGCTATTAAGCTATAATTTCACCTTCATGAAAATTCCAGCTTTCTCGTAGAAAACCCCACAGTTAAGTATTACCAAATCACCAAGCAGAGAGATACTGAAAAAAGTTTTACAATTTCTTTCAATTTAAAATTTGATTTTTAAATATTTTCAAATGCAGAGTTTGAAGAAAAGTATTTGTTTTTACATCTTTACTCTACTCAAAAATAAATAAATAAATAAATAAATAAAATAAAGTAAAAACAAATGTTTTTTTTATCCAACGAATGAATACATTTTGACTTTCGACTTTAAAGATTCCCCAGGAGATTTGTTGAGTGTGATAAATAAAAAACAGTAGGGATTTTGGCAAAAAAATAAAATAAAATATGAGCATTGTGAGTACCAGAATGAAATAAAGCTTAAATTAATGAATATATATAAATTTATAAATTCAGATAATATTTTAATCCGAAAAAATAGGGAGGGAGAGAGAAAAAAACGAGGAATAATTATTAGAAAAAAATAAAGTCATTTGACAGAACGCAATTTTAATATTTTATTATATTTCCGATTAGATAAGTAAATCCAAAAAAAAATCCAGGCATTCGTTTCAATTCATACGAATCAGCAAACCAACCAACTCCGCAAATGATTTTCTCCTAAGCTTATGAATTTTAATAAGTGGGAATTTGTAGGAAGAGGGATTGTAGAGCCAAAAGCCTTGGTTATTAATAACCCCGTTTAACATCGGGCAAACACACAGCACAAACAATCCCAGGATCAAATAATTAAGAATTTAAATTCAGGAGGGGTTGACCTTCTTCCCGTCTCTTGCAATTCTATTGCCAGGAAATGAATTAATATTTTTCAACAGGGATTTATTTTATTTCAACAATTTATTCATGTTTTTGTTCAATATATGATAACAATTTTTTATATATAATTTATATTAATTTATTTAATACATTTTTTCACACCCAGAAGGGGTTTAGAGTATAAAATATTTTGATATTGAGGAATATTAGAATTTTAATCTAAATAATAATAGCTAGGCCACTAAAGAGCCACGAAAAATAAATAATGAAATATGTAATTCATTATAAAAAAATAAAACCGACTTTAAAAAAATTAAATGCAACAAATAAAATAATAAGAACTCAAAAATAAAATAAAATGAACTAAAAAGTATGAAATAATTATCTTTAGTTAAACTAAAAGACGAAATATTAACAAGAAATCACTTTTTGAAGTCGGTGCCAAACATATACATTTTAAAGAAAGATAAGAGTAAATAAATATTTTATTTACTCTTATCTTTATTAAAGATGTTTCAACTTGCACCAACACCACAATCTCTACTGATTATATACATTTTATGAATCGAACTCGACAGATCATACATAGTAAGTTTGGCGGGTAAGCTCGCTTATATAGTTTGTTTAGCACCGACTTCAAAAAGTGATTTCATGTTAATATTTCTTCGTTTAGTTGTAACTAAGTTAGATTATTATTTTATACATTTTAGTACATTTTATTTTATTTTTTGAGTTCTTATTATTTTCTTTGTTGCATTTTATTTTTTGGAGTCGGTTTTATTTTTTTATAAAAATTATTTTTATTTTTCTCTTTTTAGTGATGTTATTAATAGTGACTTAATATAATACCTTGCATTCATCTCTTAAGAGAAAGCGTCAGGCGAATGAATCACAAAATGATATTTTTTTATTTTTTAAATTTTATTAAACCAATTATTTTACATGAATTAATGTATACATTGTATTTGAGCTTCCACTCCCGAGATTAGTTTTCCACCATCGACTGTCCTTGATCATCTTATTAGTCCTTGTTTTTAATAAGAGGAAAAAACTAATTAAATAAAAAACCTCTTTTTATTTGTTCATAAAAATTGAAGATTTCCGTTATTTCGTCATTGATAATATCATCAGAACTTGACCAAATTAAAATGGGATCACCCCTAAGTTACCCCATTTCAATAAAAAAATCATCGAAATCGGTTTACGTGGCAAAAAGTTCTCGCTATACATACATACAATAAAAATAAAATAAAATAATAGTTAGGTATCTTGCCTATCTTGGAGCTATACTGATCCAAACGCAGAAAGAATCATTAAAATCGGTTCATAAACAAAGAAGTTTTCCCTAAACAAACATAACAAAAAAGGTCCAATACCAATGGAAAAAAAACGGGACCAATCGGAAACTATACTGAACCCAATGCAAAAAAAATCGCAAAAAAAATAATCAAAATCGGTTCACAATTGCCCAAGATATCAGGTAACATAGATACAAAAAAAAACAAAAAAAAACAGACATTCCGTTGAATTGATAACCTCCTTCTTTTTTGAAGTCGGTTAAAAATAATGATTCTCTATTCAAAATAATGGCAATTAAAAAGTGACAATAAATAACACATCACACGTTTGCTAATGGTTATGCCGAGAAAGCCAAAAAAAAAATTGACACTTTGTGATGTGGCCATCCACTTGACTTTACCATACACTTCTGGTTGAGTTTGAAACAAGGGCCTAGATTTTAATTTTTTGAGCCTAAGCCCCCCCTCCCACACATTTTGGGCGTTTTTTTTGCATTTTTTTGTTTTCTGGTAGCCCACTGATTATGTATACAAAATTTCGTTGAGATTGTTCCAAGAGCCTAGATTTTCATTTTTTGACCCCCCCCCCCCAACCTAATTTTGGCACCAGAAAAAAAATATTTTCGTTATTATAGGTTCATTTTTATAGTTTATTTCATTTTTCTTGTTTTTATAGTTTTAAAATATTATAATTTTAAATTTTAACCCACTTTTGGTCGATATGCACCAAATCTAATCAGCTCTTAATCTCAATGCACGAAAGCTACATGTGAAATTTGGTTTTGATATTCACACTAGTTTTTGAGCTAGCTCGTTCACAAAATTTGGTAACACACAGACTAACTAACAGAATAACAACCTAACATACTAACTAACAGACCTTTCGACAACACAGTTATTATCTCGAAAAATATAGTTTTTTCGATGTTCACTTATTAGAGCCCACTTATTGGTCCACCTCGGAAGTCAAGGCTGTGCTCGGATTGCACTCTTTTGGCATCCGGGTTCGATTCCCGAAAGAGTGAAACAACCCTTCTGACAAAATAAAACTAATCCATAACATCTTGGATCTAGTAGTTGACCATCTCTCTTGATTTTTTATAGTGAAAATATTGAATTATATGGATATTAAATAAATATAGTAAGCGTCAAGTCATAATCTACTAGCTCCTGATCTCAATATAAAAACAAAGAAGTGAATGATCGAATTCGAATGAAAATAATAACCGCCCTAATCAGGCCTCAAATAAACTGTTAAGTCGCATTATGATCCAATTTATTTTTTCAATTTAATTTTAACAAGAAATGAATAGATAAATTAAATGCATGATTCATGTTATTAATGATATTAAATATTATTATTACATGCATTGATATGTAATAATTTTTTTCTTTTGAATTTTGAATGTTGTTGCCATCAGGTCATTAATTATATTGATCATCAATTGTATTAGATAGACATGCCAATGAATGCATGTTTCGATTACTATCCATATTTATAGAATTTCAAATTATGTTCAATGGTTATTTACAATGTAAATATTAATAAAAGTATCATTTTCTGGTTTTAGATAAATAAAATTAAACTAGGACCATGTTAACTGTATTCGTATTACATAAATATTACACATAATGCGTCAAACCTGAACCCACACTATAAAAATACTATTAAACACTACTATATTGTAAAATATTGTTTAGAAAACAAAATCGTTCAAATTGTTGTATTTATTTACGCAAAGTTAATCATTGATTGTGCTAAATTACTCTATACCATGTAACATATAACTATATAAAAAATGTATGTGTCACATTTATTTTATTTTAAATCCAAATAATATGTTATTAAAGGGAAAAACATAATCTGCCTAGACTTAACACAATATAGTTTTTCCTACGTCCCCTGGGCCCCAATATCACTTAGGAGCGCAGCCCTCAAAATCTTTGTCGCTATCAGCCTGTGCGGCATCCGAATAAATCACTTGAAAAATAGATATTCTTTTACCATATGTTGTCATCCATTTTTCTTGTTTTTTTTTTTGAAAATTTTATAATTTTAATTTTTTAAGAACCTCCCTTCCTCCCCCCCCCTTAATTTTAGGTTCGATTTCAACCAAAACCTTCAAAGTTCTTAATTTCAATGCAAAACACTACATGTACAATTATATTTTGATATTCACAATAGTTTTTGAACTAGAGCGTTCACAAAGTTTGATAACGCACTATAGTATTAATGTCCTAACGTACAACAGATATTTTGACAAAATATTAATATCTTGTAAAATATAATTTTTTCGATTCTTTCTCTATATATAGCGCTTTCTTGTAGACCAAAACGCCATGGTTTCACTCATTTTTTTTACCGAAATAGTTTAGTGAAGCGTTGTAGTTACGCCACTGGAACTGACTAAATGAACTCTAGTATTCGTGGTCATACATATCATTAATAATACAGTGAAACACCTCAAATCCCAACCTCGGAAATCCGAAATCCCGGGAAATCCGAACGAGATTTTTTTTGGACAAATTTCTTCCAGAAGTAAGTTCACACTTGTATTTTGCCACGATTCTGCAACTGAGTAAATAACGTCTTTTATTGTAACTTTCTTCAGCTTCTCAAGGATAGGAAGAGAGCCATTTTCTTCAATAAGATATCCAAACCACCAGCTTTCGGATAATCCGAACAAATTGAAATACCAACAGGCCACAGCCCCGATTAGTTCGGATTTGAGGGGTTTTACTGTATATACATAAATATATTATGTGTTTAATGTATTTATTTTTGGCAAAATTGAAAATATTTTTTTGCTTAAAACGGCCGAATTCATAAGAGATCAAAATGCGAGAGTCCGTCACCTATCAAATCCGAGTTGGAATGGATAATTTTTAATTATATGCCAGAAGTGTTTTATTCACCCACTCGTGAATCGAACCCGAAAAATTGTTTATTTGAATCAAGCAAAGGACAACCTTCATTTATTTTCTTAAGTATTATTTTATACTACTAATTGCCTATGGAAAATCCTCTTTTCGGTATATCTCAAATAAATAATTTTCACTTTATAGATTTGTAGACACGATTACAACACACTCGGATAGATTTATATTATCCAGATAAGAAGAAAGTTTGTTGTAAATAAAATTACATAATATAACAGAGTTTGTTAGAATTTAATTTACCTAAATTCATTAGTACGCGTAACATTAATCCAAGCTAAACACATATTTTAAAGTTGAGAAAACTATACAATGTTAAATCTTAAATAAACAAACAATTTCAGTCGTCGTGTGTGTATGTGTGGGTGTATGTGTGTGAGTGTGGGGGGGGGGGGGGGGGTTAATTTATAATCAAACCAAATTATATTTATCACTTTAGTCAAGTTCTTGTATGGATGTGTGTGCTTGGGTATTCCTTACCCTTAGTGGGAGGGATAGCCCACCAAATTTAATCATTCCCGCATATAATGAAATTTAAACCTACACTATAAAGAATAGCCCTAGGAAAGAAAGGGAGCGAAATAACGCAAGGAATAAAATTATAATATCACTCACTACCTCTTTTATCCTTTATTACAAGGGTGAAGCAAGCCTGATGGAGTATAAATTCAATCAAAATTTTTCAACTTTTAGGAAAAGTAAAACGGGACCCTATTAGTGTCAGTACAATGTCTGTCTGACCCCCGGTAGAGCATGGTATCGATGCTATGGATCATTCTTGGAGAACTCCGTGAAGACAAAATATTTTCCCCTTTGTTCACTAATTTAAAGCCAGAAAGTTAAAATGTCATTTTAATTTTAAAATTTGTTCTCATAATTGATTATATCAACAAATAAACTACAACGGATCGTTGCTAAATTTTATCCAAATTCATTTGAAATATTAATATGTTTATTCCTTTATTATTAATCAGATATCCTTGCAATTTGCAATTCATGTTGACTTTAATTCAAATAATGATCGATTCTCATTTAACAGTCGAGAAATAACAATTCTACATTGGATTTTTGACATTTCGGTTATTATTGGTAACCATTGCTGAAGACATGGAGGATTCGACTTAAAATCAAAAAGACTAAATTCTTTTATGGCAAACAACTCAAGCTTGAGTAGAGGTTGCCATTAATAGTCAAAACATCAAAAATAGAATGCAATAAGGTTATTTCTCTAGTATTAGATAAGAATTGATCATTATTTTTGATTTTAAGCCGATTCCTCCATGTCTTCAGCAATGGTTACCAATAATAATCGAAGGGTCAAAAATCTAATGTAGAATTATTATTCCTCAAGTAATAGATGAGAATCAATTGCTATTTTTGATTTTAAGTCGATTCCTCCATGTCTTCAGCAATTGTTACCAATAATAACCGAAATGTCAAAAATCCAATGTAGAATTGTTATTCCTCGACTGTTAAATGAGAATCGATCATTATGTTTGAATTAAAGTCAACATGAACTGCAAATTGCAAGTGATATCTGATTAATAATAATAAAGGAATAAACATATTAATATTTCAAATGAATTTGGTTAAAGTTTAACAACGATCCGTTGCAGTTTATTTTTCTTATTTCACCTCTTTAAAATTTAGTAAAGAAAATTTTGAAAAATTTAAGAAACTTTTTAAAATTTAAAATACAAAATAGTAGGTAGGTTTCACAAAAATAAAAGATAAGATGCTTGTTTAGCACGACTCTATATGTATATATTTCTGGGTATAAGCCCATCTTCAGGAGTACAGTTTCCTCTGTGAACTAGAGTCGTGCTAAACAAGTATTTTATCTTTTATTTTTGTGAAACCTACCTAGTATTTTATATTTTAAAAAGTTTCTTAAATTTTTTAAAATTTTCTTTACTTTATTTAAAATGTTTCACCAAGAACCCACATCATTTTCCTTTAATAAAATCTTTAAAATTTGATTTTTTAAACCTTTTAGCATTTGTGTCTTAAAACTTATCCTTCTACCAATTTCAAGTAGTTCCAGAAAAATCTTGATGTAATAAAAACATGGTTTTATAATTTTTACTTTTTAGCTATTTCTCTTTTTTCATTATATTCCCAAAGGAATGTATCAATGAAATTGATGCATATTTAATTCTGAACATCTCTGATATTTGCACATTTGTTCTAAGATTAATACGAAAAATTGTATATACAAATGGGGGGAGGGGGAGGAGGGGTTAAAAAATAATATGCTCCGGGCCATTTACCCATGCTTTACGCCTGTAGCTCGTAAACTAAATAACAAACAAACTAAAATTAACATGTTAATTAAATATATGTATATTCATCCGAAATTATTAATCGTATTAAAATTTTACGAATTTAGCGAATAATTTAGGAAATGTAGGATTTATCAAAGATCAAAAATAAAAACTATATTTTTATCATAGGTTTTGAGTTGGTAGATATCCCTGTAATGATCTATTTAAGAGAAATTACAGAGAATCCACTAAACTGCCATAGAATCAGGATGTTTTTTAAAAAATTGAATTTACTTTAAAATGACGATGTGAGAAGGCCCCAAAGTGACCATTTTTAGGTGTTTTATTTTAATTATGTGCTTTCAGAAATAGCTAATTCAAATTATGAAAAAATTCAACAAATTCGAATACATTCTCTCTTTATCGACGACAATTAAAAACGAATTTTAAATCGCTCTATTATTTTGGAATCTATAAAATACGAAATCCACGATATGCGGTCCGACTCACACTTGGACAGTCTATTTGCTTATCGTCTTTAGAAATGTCTGAAATATAGAGAAACATTATTTTCAAGTTTAAAACTAAAGTTTTGAGCATCTTTTTTTTGAAAATAGTTGGAAGTTTTTTCAAAAAATCAGCTCGGGTTCAGATTAACCAAGATGTACATATTTTAAAGAGAAAGAATTCAATCAATCTTTTTCGGACAAATTCTAAGATTTTAGTAGAAATATTATTAAATTGCGATATCAGAGGGGATTCATCCCCTCAGGAGTCGAACCTGAGAACTAACATGCTATCCGGGCAGTCAGCTCACACCCTCGAGACAAAAACCTCTCTCTGAATCGCAATATATGATATAAGCACAGAAATTTTTTACTCCATTCTTCTATAACGGAAATTAAAAAATTTAGCTTAACTTTCCTCTGATATCGCAATTTAATAATATTTCTACTAAAATCTTCCGAAAAAGATTGATTGAATTCTTTCTCTTTTAAAATTATTTTCAAGGATTATTTTTTTCTCTCTCTGTCAGTTCTGAATCTCAATACTGTTGTATTTCGTGTAAGTATCAGGTTTAAATAAAAAAAACCAATTTTTTTGAATATTAATATTTATTATACCATTTATTTGTATATTGGCTTAAAATTTTAATTTTCCAAACGAATAATTTTACATAGAATATTTATTTTAAACACATTCAATCATCATTTAATTATGAAATTGCGATAAATTCTAAATTTGTTGAAATGTGTTTTTCTTCTCTATTTACTTATATTTAATTTAATGTTTATTTATTATTTTATACTATATGGATCCTATAACTGATTTAAAACTTAAATGTCTATTCATTTATTTATTAAGCGCAAATTTTCTATTTGAGAGAGAGAACAAAGTTTATTTATTTATGGAAGTAATATTTGATCATTTCATCCCTTCGCAAACCCCTCCCCCCACTCCTCGCCCCCACCAACAAATCTCCCAACAATCCCGTCTTTGCCTTCATTATACTATTAATATTATTAATGTATTAAGTCAAGTTTTAATTAAATGTAGCAGACAGACAAGTCTAGATTAAGTATAAAGGATGTTTCTACAAGCAATTATTTCATCCAATTAAAGTCCTGTTAAAGCAATGAATAACCTAAATTCGATATATATATATATCTATGGTCATTTTAAGATTTTTTAAAAACAAGCATTCCAATCTTCTAATAAAGACGTATGCTGAGAAAGGAAATAATAATATAAATACTAATAATATAAATTGCTCTTCATTACCCAACACCCATCTAAAGTATCTCAATGAATTTTACACATCGGACCCTGTATTATTTTAGATGGATATCCATTGGGGGATGCTCTTGCATTTTGAAAAAAATATATTTTTTCGGGGAGTGGAACACTGAGAATCTATCTTATTCTTGATTTCCTTTAATTTGTTTTAAGTAATGGCTCTTATTGAAACGAATAATAATAGTAATAATAAAGTTTTTAATTAATTCTAAATTCCATTTTAATTATTGGCAGATAGCAAGTTTTGGTTTGAAATTTATTGTTTTGCCAAGTTCTCTATTTAATCCATATCAAATTTATAGTTAGGCAAGGAGATCGTATTTTCATCTAAGTATCCTATAGATCCAAGTTAAGCAACTTGATTAGTACGAGCCAAAGAGGAACACTAGGATTCCATCTTTTTAACCGACTTCAAAAAAGGAGGAGGTTCTCTATTCGACTGAATTTTTTGTGTGTCTATGTTACCTCATATCTCCGCCAATTGTGAACCGACTTTGAATTTTTTTTTTAATTGGGTTCAGTCTAGTTTCCGATTGATCCCGTTTTTTTTCATTGGTATTAGACCTTTTTTGTTAGGTTTGTTCAGGCCTAACTTCTTTGTTTATGTACCTATTTCGATGATTCTTTTTTTATTATAAAAAGGGTATCTTAGGATAGTGCCATATTAATTTGGTCAAGTTCTGATGATATGATCAACGACGAAATAACGTAAATCTTCAATTCTTATGAGCAAATAATCGAAATTATGATAAATTAAATCTTTTATTAAAAAAAATATTATAACATTCATTTAAAACCCGCAAACGTTTCGAGATAATTTCTATATTTATGAATTGAATTTTATTATCATTTTCTGATTCATTCGCCTGACGCTTTCTCTTACGAGATGCATTCAAGATATTATATTAAGTCACTATTAATAACATCAACTAAAAAGAGAAAAATAAAAATAATTTTTATAAAAAAATAATAAAACCGACTTCAATAAACTTAAATGCAACAAATAAAATAATAATAACTTAAAAATAAAATAAAATCCACTAAAAGGTATACAATAATTATCTTATTTAGTTACAACTAAACGACGAAATATTAACATGAAATTACTTTTTGAAGTCGGTGCCAAACAAACTACACTATATCAATGGATCATACTCAGAGCGTACCCGCCAAACGTACTAAGTAAGTTCCGTCAAGTGCGATTCATAAAATGTATATGTTTGGCACCGACTTCAAAAAGTAATTTCATGTTAATATTTCGTCGTTTAGTTGTAACTAAATAAGATAATTATTTTATGCCTTTTAGTGGATTTTATTTTATTTTTAAGTTATTATTATTTTATTTGTTGCATTAAAGTTTTTTCAAGTCGGTTTTATTTTTTTATAAAAATTATAACTGAACTAAAAATACAATACACTTAAACCAGAGACAATAAAGGGCGGCATAAAGTTTGTTAATAATTTTATCATTTTCATAATTAATAAATCACCAGATAATTATCTAGAAACTAATTTAACAAAGGCAAAACGCCGATTTTGTTTAGGTTATGCAACCTATCGACAGTTCTGGTCAACATATGACTAACCAAAAGAAAACTGTTATTCATTACACCTGATTTCGACTGGTCAAAATTATGGACTAGGTTTTTCATAATCGTAGCCATGTTATGAAGCAACACAATATGTGACTAAGCTAGAGAGTGTAAATTTGAGTGTCGCAAAATAGATATTTAACTCGTTCATATCTCATATACGGTAACTCTCGGAGCTTTGAGATTTGAAACTTAAACTATATATAGAAGCTAGAAAAAGTACCTTATGATTTTGGGTAAAAATCAAAGAACTAGAAGTTGCAATGCATTAGACACAATTCAAAAATAGCTTTCTAATTTAAGAATTTCATATATTCTACTATCCCTTGAGATGGATTTCTGGAGAAGAAGTGTAAGAGTCTCTAAACTGGACCACATCAGAAACGAAAGGATACGTGAGATCATGAAGGTGGACCAGGATATAATAACAACCATTGAAAAAAAGAGACTAGTATGGTATGGTCATATCCAACGAATGGGAGAAGACAGGAGACCAAAGAAGGTCCTGAATTGCCCCCCCCCCCCCTGAACGACTAAAAAGAGGGAGATCACCAAAAAGCTGGAAGGCCGAAATCCGTCAGACGATGGAGGATAGAGGACTAAAGGATGGAGACTGGCAGGACAGAGAATATTGGCGGTTGAGATGCGAAAAGCGGCTAATACCGTAGAACTTCGCATATTATATGTGGTATATATATTTTTAAGTATTTTTAATAAAAGCAGTCGTGCGATTTGATTGAAGTAATTTGAATGATGGAAATTGGTATGATGATGTCAAATAAGGGAGAAACTAATGTGAAAGTCATGTGATTTTTTTAGTTGATTCTTTATACCAGTTGTTCCCAACCTTTGTAGGTCATTGCCCTTTCTGGAGAGTTGACTAGCCCTATCGCCCCCTTTTCATTTTCATTGTATGCCTAATTTTAATTTGAAATACTAGTGTAAATAATAACGTTTTGTGAGGAGCTGGAAAATTTTCATGTGGGGGGGGGGGGGTCAATCCATAAAAGCAAAATATTTAGTGGAAATTTTTTTTATTAAAACAAATATTTAGTCCAGTTGAGTAGGTTTTTCTCGGAAGGTTTTGGGCTAGTTACTAAATTTCTTCGAGCCTTCATGTTTTTTGGTATGCTGATTCCCTATCTTATGTTTGCTAACAACAAAATTTCGTGACGAAATATTGTCAAAAATGATAAATAAGGTGAAAATCTCATTTTTTGGCGATTTTTGCTTATAACTCGAAAGCTATCAACTGTGTGCCGAAATTAACAATAATTTAACAGCCTACTTGAGAATGATTCCATTTCTTTGCACGTGAGTGTATTTTAAATTTCCCCCTTTGAATACTCATCTCCCCCCAATCGCCCCCTACTTGTTTATCGCCCCCCCCCCTGATAATCCAAATCGCCCACTTGGGGGCGGCGATTTCGCCCAGAGTTGGGAACCACTGCTTTATACTATCTAAATACTTTCTCTCGAGGCGGTTGGGTATTCTTTATACGATCTACTAAAGGGAGAACTGTCTTACACCAATCACCATCTTATCAGCTTAGAGAAGAATGCTCCAACCATTGGGAAACCACCACATTTCGGATCCCTAGAATACGCAACATGATGGTGTCTCTTCTCTTGTAAGAATTTTCCTTGAGACCAAACTCAGCATATACTTCCGTTCGTATCTGAAGGTAACCCGAGGATTATTAAAAATAGAAAATCTGACATTCTCTGAATCGGCGCGTGAATGTTAGGTGGTGAATCAGACAGGTGAAATTGAAATGAAAGAAAAGTTTTAGTTTTGCCGAGAGTAGCAGAGTTGTTGATTCATCAAAGAGAAACAAAGAGGTTGTCCTCTGCTTGATGCAAATAAACATACACACATATATATATCGAGATGATAAATAATATATATATCGGATATATCATCTCGATATATATATATATGTGTGTATGTTTATTTGCATCAAGCAGAGGTCAACCTCTTTGTTTCTCTTTGTGAAATGAAAGAGATGACATATGGGTGGTTGCGTCATACCAGTCTTAGAACTGTATACTTTATCTTCTTTATCTCTTGAAAGTTTTACAAAATCCGTTTAATATATGTTAATATCTTTGAACGTTTAATCTCTGAATTGGAAAAACCTTATTGAATTTAAAGTCAATAATAAATTGAAGGAGTCAATAAAAAGTGTGTCTTCTGCTGGAATTATAAATTTTTAATTTATTTATAACGATTTATAATTCCAGCAGAAGACACACTCTTTTATTGTCTCCTTCAATTTATGAAAATTCTGCTACTCTCGGCAAAAAACTTTTAATTCAATAATAAATTCCTGGGTAATTAGAGGAATTAGAGTTTGAGAAATTTCACATCAGTAATAATTACTGCATCGATAAATGTTAATAATTACTTATAGTGAGTTGAAAATCAAGGACCAAATTGAATGACTCATCAACACTTGAATCGCAATATTGATTGATGGTAGGCGAATAGTCTTTTTGCTCAAATTCAAAATCATTGGCTGTTTATTATTTATCATCCAGGAAAAACAATCGAGCATGCAATAAAAATAATTATTATGAAAACATAAAAGTACAATTATTACTAGAACTTTTTAAAATAAACCACATTTTGCACTCTCTTATTAAAACACTTACAAATTGACACAAACATAAAACTGTTCAACGATCAAAGCTTTATTCACTTCAAAGTTATTAATTTCCCATTTCTCAAATTTTCATTTTCCATACCATTTTATATGACACAAAATTTATTATAAAAAAAGAGGTCGAGAAGAAGGTGGGGCGAATGTAATTAAATTCTCATTTTTAAAAAGTGGACATGTTACAAAACTCAAATTTTACAGGAGAGATTAAAAGGTTTACCAATTTAATCCTGATATTCGTAAACTAAACTAAAAATTCAGATAATTAATATTAAATAGCCATTTAAAATCCTAGTGTAATTCATGAGTTATGTTACTGCTTCCGAAAAATTCCCACAAATTCATTCCCTTTTTACACATTTTACTAGTTTTACAAAGTTTTGAATTTATTGGGAAAAGAATAAGAATGTAATATTATGAACAAAGTTATTTATTTTTAGTTAGTTTATGAGTCAGAAATGGAAAAATAATAATTAATCATCATCTTCACTATTGCTGATTTCTGCACTAGTGGCAGGCCAATACAATAAGCCGAGTCAAAGTTCACGTATGCTCCGGGATGTACTGGAGAAATTTTCTAACATCAGCGATTTGTTTTTATCGATTGGGACCTTTCCTGTCCTGTATGCTGGTTGCTCCGGCAATCCAGTGAGAAGAACATTTGATTTCCCCGGTGTGAAAGGTGGCATATGCAGCACATGTCACCTTTTTACAAAGTTTCGGATATTGGACTGTTAATTACTCCCATTTAAATTACTTCATGGAGTCCTATTTTTACATAATATGTGGGTCTTGGTATAAAGGTATCCTTCCGCCAAAAAAATAATTTTCCAAAAAATGTAAGATATTCCCTTTTTACAATTGCCGATTGAGAACTTCTTCATGTCTTCTTCACGGTGTAATGGTCAGCATAACTGGCTTGCAACCCGGAGGTCTCGGGTTCGATTCCCGGCTATACCCAGACATTTTTTCTCTAAGTATAGGGTCTGGTAATAAAAATTAAGTGGGAGATAAATTTAACCTAATTTATCGCGCGGAGAATTTACCACTGCTCGAAGCCCCTAAAAACTTAGTAAATTGGACTATATCTAACTTTCTGAGATTTGGCTCGTGATCCCGGCTTCTTTTCCTTCTACTCTGTTCTTTTCACGATGGAGGGGCCAGCCCATACAGGCCTTTAGGGGATCCACCTTATGGTGTATCTCCTTCTCACATCAATATCATTAAAAAAAAAAAAAGGTTCTGAAAATATACAAAGAAAGTTGCTTTTCTACTCTACATATGTGCCGCAATATTCTTCATAATTAAAGTGTCTGCCTCGAGGGAAAAATTTCCAGAATCACTGCTGTAGGTTCACAAGTAGCATAAGGAATCACGTTGGCTGAGTGGTTAAAGAGCATGCTTTCTAATCAAGCTAGCGCGGGTTCAAGCCCGACTCGCTGCAAATATTTGACCGGAGATAATTTGATTCCTTAAGAGGAAGGCAATTGGAAACCACCCCTGTGGACAAATTCTAACACGAAAATTACAATGGATAGAATATTCTCTATAGTAATCGCCGACGCTCGGAATCGAATTGAAGAAATAGGTTAATTTAAAATTATCTGAATATTTATTCATTCTCTTATTATTATAGTCAAATGTGAACGAATTTACCACCTCAACTATTTTAGAAAATATAGCTCACGACCCTTGGTATATGCACTTTAGATAGGCTCATTTAAAAAAATATTTATCAAAAACGAATTTTCTAGGCTTGATAATTAAGTATTTATATATATCAAAAGAAAGTAATAAATAAGGAAAATATTTTTTAGATTAAATATTTCTTACATAAAATTATGTATTCTCATCCCAAATCGATGTCTGAAAAATTTCAAAAAAATCGTTAGAATTAGGTAAAATTTCATTAAGTATAAGATTCTACTCAGATAAATAGATCGGTATATATGAACTAACTTAAATAAGAGCATGCAATATATCACGGCTTTTGAGTAAACTAATCTCATGTTTAACTTGCTAAATATTATAAAAAAATACGCAAAAAAAAGTTTGTTAAAAACTCATTTTTAATGAGATTCCCATGGCTCCTAACTTTTGTTGTTGTTTTTTTATCATTATTATTAAGAAATATTTAAAACAAAGAGTAAGAGACAAAAAACGCCTTTAATTAATAATGAGCCAGGGGTACTTTACTTGACTAGAATTAACATAACTTGGTCTAATTAATTATTAACCCCAGGGTCGGGAAACGCCTAAATATCCCAAACGAATATAATTCCAAAACTTGATGTTGTTCCAAGTGGGACGGGGAGGGGCGGCAAAAACAAACAAGCGAAAGGGAAAGTAAAGGACCCCAGGAAGAAGAAGGACGTGTCTCTTGAGAGGCCTGGTCGGGTTTTTAGGGCTCAATCAGGCCCCCTCAGGCACAAAAGTCCGGCCACGCGTGAGTTGGCCGCTCAATAAAACGTCTCTACTAAGGAGCAAATCGTCGCCCACCGCCCACACACCCCCATTATCATTTGGCTTCTTACCGACCTTCTTGGCGTGATGACAGCATCCGATGTGATAAATTATACATTATTTTTCAAGTTTAGTTCTTGAAGGGTTAAAACATTATTACTAACAATCCATTCTCAGTCATTTTGCTTGTATCCCAATGGAATTGATTGATGCAGCTTAAAGCGATACTGGGAGCCGAGGCCAACTTGTCATTCTCTCTAGAACAGCGTTAATCAACCTTTCTTTACCCTGGACCAACAGTGGCCCGTGGCATAATTTTAATGTTCCGCAAAAAATTCAGGTATTATTTAAATTCACTGAGTTTTAGGGCCAGTTGTATGTAGGTTGGTAAAGTATTTGTAAAAGTTGACAAAAGGTAAAACCTTAAAATTCACCTTGTGCCCAGCGGGATGGCCAATCAGATGAAAGTTCGTGTCATCTCATTGGCCATCCTGTTGGGCACAAGGTGAATTTTAAGGTTTTACCCTTTGTCAACTTTTATATAGACTTTACCAACCTACATACAACTAATCCTTAGAAAAATGAAATAATGCTACAAAAGTATATGTTTATTGAATCGAAGTAGGTTACATAAAATCAACAAAAATAAAAAAAACAATAAGAAAAAACATCAAATTCACAAAACAGTTCTTTCCCTTAATGAGACACAGATGTACCTTACCTTTTTCACACCGGATCGATGACGTCATATGGCACAAAGGGTGCCTAGATCTTTGCCTGTCTTCAACGACAACTGGCCAGTGCCCAATACTGTCTCTCCTAACATCGGGGACAATTTGCACGACTGGCTCTTTCTCTTTTTTGCGACCTCTCTTTCTACTTTGGCGACTGATGGTCTTCCTCTTATCAATAGGTCATCTCCTAAATGACAAAGAGCCTCGGCAATCTCGCATCTAAACGCAAGCAGATCTATTACTCCCTGCTTAGGAATACCAGCACTTTATCATTACAGCCCACTGGGTCATATTTGGCGAAAAAACGAAAAAAAAGCTTATAGTCATCAAACAAAAAATGTTTTTAGTTATTCAACTGTTGTAACATAATATAAATAGGCAAAGAAAATAAAATAATTATTTTTTGACGTGACAACGTCTTATAATTCGATGAAGCCGGCTGCACGTTCGAAAAAACATGACTCATCTGAGGCGTTCCATTTAAGGCTTGAAGTGCAAGCGAGAGCGCGGAACGAGCGACAAAGATTGTTTCTTTCTATCTTCTCTCTCACTCGCACCCTCCCTAGCTCCAATGCCCAACTCGTATTCCATCTCTTTCCCTCGTGAGCGCTCTACTCTAGTCTGACTGCTTGCTTGCTCACTCATATATATATATATATATATATATATATATATATATATATATATAAACCCTACTATGTCCTGTCTATTTTCAACTTCCTCTGATGGACATTCAACAAGTGATCTATCCTAAATAATTATAGATTTTTTTAAAAACTAAGAAAAACCTAGGGAACGGGGGGGGGCCTTTTTTTATAAAAGGACAGAGAGAGGGAGAAACTCATGAGCAATCAAGAAGGATATAAATGAATGCGCAAGAAGGAGCGCGAGCTTTTTAAATTAGATAGAACGAGAGGGAAGGAGATTTTCGATGGAAAGGATAAATACAGCACTCACGACGAAGAGGAAGAAAAAGAACAAAGTTAGCTGCGCAATAGATGGAGAAAAATCGGTTGTTGCAAAGTCGGTTTACTGACGATAGTTGAACGTGACAACGTCATAAGAAAATACCATTCCATCAGTATTTTCTTATGACGGTGTTACGTTCAACTATCGTCAGTAAACCGACTTTGTAGACAACCGATTTTTATCTTCATAATTGCCTTGGTTTAGCACTTGGAAGATTAAGAACTATGAGGTTAGGAGGCACACAATGTAGACCTTAGTAAATGCAATAACACACTCCCTGTAATTTTCAAAAATGCTACCAGGCAACGGCAATGTTGAAAACATGCTTAAAAAACTTTCAGATCTGGCACAATGGTCTTTTATTTCATTTCATATAAATAACACTACTAAAAAATAAAATATAATATGTTCCATATATGGCTCGGTGGGCGTTATGAGGTTAATATAATTTTTAAGTAAAAAATAAATTTTATATAAGCTGTATTATTATATGTAAAATTGAACATGAAATTATATTAAGAATTGATTTGTTACAAAATACTACTGTGATTTGAAAAATTTCTACCTTAAAGGCCGCTTTAATTAACTTTCTACTCGGTCAGCGGCATAGAAAAAGTAACAGATACCGTCAAATAATTATATGAAATTAAAAATATTAATATATAAATAAATATATATCATACTCAATGCTCGTAAATAATCATACCTTTAAAAATTATGTTAGTGGTCCGTGAAATTTTAAATTTCAAAATTAATAGGTCGCAATATCTAAAAGCTTGTCGACCACCGCCCTAAACGGGTAGAAATAAAAAATATTTTATATAAACCGGTAAAGTTTGTGCAGTTAATTAAATAAAATAAATTATAATCGTTATTGATTATTTTATTTAATTTCAAAGATTTTGTTGTGCTGAGAGTGGTAGAGTTGTTGTTGATTCATAAAAAGAATTCATTGAGTTTGTCCTCTGCTTGATGCAAAAAAACAAAAAACATATACATATCAGTGGCGTGCGGTCAATGGATGAGGTGCATCCCTAAAATTTCAAACATTTAGAGTATTTTCATAAATACATATATAAGGTCGACTTCGAAATTTCAGGCGGATCTATAAATTTTCAAATTATTATATCCGTTATTTCAAATATTTCTATAAAAACATTTTTTGTTTTGAAAAGTATAAGTATTGGTTCTGGAAATGAAATAAAATTATTGCATAGTTTCAATGGGAAAATAAAATGAATATTTTTTCCAAAAAGGGTGCCGATAGAAGGTTTGAAGGCCCTGCCTGGTAGTATCTTCCAGTTCAAGCATGTCAAAGACAAGTTCAGACGAGTTTTAGTCGAATAAAAATTATGCTCGCTGAGGTACTATTAAAATAGTAATAATACAAAAAAAAGGAATAAATAAAGTTGATTCGGGAATCTCTGGACTAATCCATTCCTAAGGAACTCTCATTATATAAGATCGGAATTAACTCCGAGTGCTATAGAAAATTTTCAATTTTTTTCTTCATTTTGTTAAAAAATGTCTGGAACTTGGAGAAAATTATTTTGATGATTTTTTTTGTCTTGTATCTGGATTTAGAGATTCAGATACCCACGATAACTTAAAAACGAAAAATAGAAAGTTCGTTCTTGTGCTAAATAAATGAAAATGTCATTATTGAATAATTTTTTTGGAGATTTTTATCTGTTTCTATAGTCAAAAATAATAACAATCGAACAGGTGTGTTTTTCCCTATTCACTAAAACTGCAAACATTGTACCGAGTCTTAAAAAAGTTTCATTTTTTCCTCCAATTTTTTATATCTAAATTTAATTAAATTGAAAGTTTTTGTGCCGAGAGTAGCATAATTTTTATATATTGAAGGAGACAATAAAAGAGTGTGTCTTCTGCTGGAATTATAAATTTTATTTATTTATAATCGAGACTAGTTTTGAGGGCTTTGCCCTCTTCATCATTCTATTACAATTGATTCACAGAATTAATTTATGAAATGGAACGTTAGAATTTTTCAAATATTATAGTTGAGCTAAGAATTGACATTTATACTTTTTTATTTTTGGCTGTAGGTGGCGTTAATGCAACTTAAAACAGTGTTTCTCGGAGATTAAATGGTTTACAAATGCACTATGGCCTGAACCCCCTTTAAAAAATTCTTTTGTGTTCCGAAATGCGTGTGTTTAAATTTCGTTCTGTTTTTCCTATATAGGTCGAATTACATTTTCCACAATTTATGTAATAGACGCCTTTTTTGTAAATTTTTGAATTTTGTCATTCTTATTATTACTAATTTGAGAATGTTCTAGAGGATTTGAAAATTGTTTCATATCCTAAAGTTTTGAATTTTAATTTTAAAGTTTCCGAAATTTTTCCATAGTATGGGATTATTAGTTTTGGTTTTGATTCTGACTCGGACAGTTGGGAATAAATCAGATTCAGAGTTGACTTTTCCATTTTCTTTTTTAATTCCTGTGAATCAATTGTAATAGACTGATGAAGAGGGCAAAGCCCTCGAAACTATAGTCTCTTTATAAATAAATAAAATTTATAATTCCAGCAGAAGACACACTCTTTTATTGTCTCCTTCAATATCTAAATTTTATATTAAAGTCGATTTCTTAATTTTAATTTAAACTTACTTATTTCTTATTTGAAATAAAAATCAAATTTTAATTTCTCGCAGATGGAAACAAATAAACTAGATCACATTAATTAGGCAAAATGTCAGAATAATTATTCCGGGAGGGAGAGGAGAGGGGAGAGGTGAGAATACCAATCGATTTGATTGGGGAATAATGGAATTGAAATAATTATCGGAAAAGAGGTTTTTTTATCTAATTAGATTTTTCCTCGTATTATAAACAAGGACTAAAGATTAATAAGGACACTCGATGGTGGAGAAGCAATCTCCGAAATCGAAGCTAAAATACAAGGTATACATTAATTAATGTAAAATAATTGGTTTAATAAAATTTATAAAAAAAAAAAAAAAAAAAAAGAATAATTATTCCGGAATCGAAGCAAAAATACAAAGTATACATTAATTAATGTAAAATAATTGGTTTAATAAAATTTATAAAAAAAAATATAACCAGTATAATTATTGAGAGAACCAATCGACTTGATTGGGGAATAATGGAATTGAAATAATTATCGGAAAAGAGGTTTTTTTATCTAATTAGATTTTTCCTCTTATTAAATACAAGGACTAAAAATGAATAAGGACACTCGATGGTGGAGAAGTAATCTCCGGAATCGAAGCAAAAATACAATGTATACATTAATTAATGTAAAATAATAATTGGTTTAATAAATTTATAAATAATAAAAAAAACAGAATAATTATTTTTAATTTATACATTTATACTTTCCCACAAGGTTTTTACTTTGTCTTGCATTGTGGCATATATTATTTATTCCTTGCCTACTTTAATGAGAAACTATTAAAATAGAAATAATACAAAAAAGAAATAAATAAAGATGATTCGGGAATTGTTACACTAATCCATTTCTAAGAATTCTTAATATATAAGATCGGAAATAACTAAGACCGCTATAGGCAAGTCATAGCTTAATAATAAAACTAAGATACGAGGTAGGTTTCACAAAAATTTGTGAAACCTACCTCGTATCTTAGTTTTATTATTATATTAAAATGTTTCACCTAGAACCAACACCGAACTCCTTAAAAGTTAAGTCATAGCTTGCTTATAGCAATAGAAGTAGGAGAAATTTAATAGTTTCTTATAGGACATTCATTCATTGTAGAAGATCGATTTCCATCTCAGGGACTGTAGAGTTTAAGTCACAAGATTTAATTTCTGACTCCTATCCTCAATCACCCAAACCAGTATTTGTTTGAGACGAAGGTCCCAAAATATATATTTTAAAAATCTAATGTTAAATTTGAAAAATAACGAAAATGATGCCGTATTCGAGGAAATTTGCAAAAGAAAAGCTAAGATTAAATTAAAATTTCAAAAAATGAAGGGTACTTTTTTGGACAGCATGGTTGAAAAGTCACCAACCGCCACGATATATACACGTATGTATTATGTAAATGTAAACAAATTATGGATGCAGGTAAATTCGCTTTGACGTAATAGTAAATAGGTCACTTTACGATTTTGGTTCCGGACGTTACTGAATAAAATCGATGTTTACTTATATTTATACTCGTTATATGTGTATATGTTTATTTGGATCAAGCAGAGGACAACCTCTTTGATTACATTTTATGAATCAATAACTCTGCTACTCTCAGTAAAACAAAATCTTTTCCACCAGATCGTAAACAAAATGTTTGCAGGTATTTCTAAATTAAAGAACTGATTAGTTTTTTTTATTTTCTGGCTTAAACGTTAAAACAAATCAGAAGATAAAATTGAATTCTTATCTAAGGACTCATCGAATCGAACGGCTCTGACTAATAATCTGAAATTCGTCACTCATGTATTATTATAAAATAAACTGGGCCTTTATTTCAAGTACCTAATAGCTTTCTAGATCAAACTATTAGCTGAGAAAAAACTTCTAAATCACTATAAAATTTGCTGAAAGCATACCGAGATTTAAAAATGTTTAATTTCTTCACCAACTATTTTATTTTTTAAGGATCTTAAAAAAAATATTCCCAATAGATACATTTAATTAATTTAATTACTTTCAAATTTAATGTTAAAATGATTTTAAAGTAGGATAAGTGAAAGTCAACCGGGGTGTACAAATCACTACAGTTTCATTTTTTTCATTTTCTAATTGCTAAAAGAGAGATATTTTAAATTCAAATTATAACCATAACACACGGATAATATAATAGCTAAAAATTTATATTAGCGATCATATTTTTTTCCTGCCCAAAAAAAGAAAATAGTAATAAAAAAATATGGGTTTAATGAAAATCGGATTTGATTTTTACATACAAACATATGTTGAACGAATAAAGAATTTTTATATTTTATTTCCCTATATATTGATCCCTTGATGGCAATAAAAATATGGAAATTTATAGACATAGCAATTTACATCCATTTAGTAGCTAGTAACCATTCGCCTGGTTCCAGAATTTATCCCCACGTATGAGGTAGTTGGGAACTTTATTCAAGAGATTTTAACTTTCAGGAGAGGGGGCGTGTCTGGAAAAGACTGCTCTATATTATTACCACATTTTAGTTTGTTTTTAATTGACCTAAATTTATATTAAGTGCGAAAGAAAATTAATGTTTCCAAAGTTTTACCATTATAGAAGTACATAAATAAAAAAAGTTTTTAAAACAAAATATATTTTTAGACTTCTCTATTTTTTATTTATTAATTTTTATTTATTTTACATAACTTTTAGCCGATTTCAACATTGAGTCTTTGTAAATTAAGCATTTTAAGGAAAAAAGAACACGCTTCATTCTCCTCTGGTTTTTTAGGATCTGAATCGTCATCTGCAAATTTGTAGTGATTTTTAACCGAAATCAAAGAAAAGAGGAGGTTATCAATGCATCGGATCTTATATATATATAAGTATTGTATAATAGGTACTTTTTACCATGTGGACCGATTTCGATAATTGTTTTTTTATTGAAAAGGGGTTACTTCAGTGGTGGTCGCATATTAATTTGGTCAAGTTCTGATGATATGATCAATGACAAAATAACAGAAATCTTCAATTCTTATGTTGTGCAAATATAATGGAAATGCTTTTATAAATATCTGAAAAATTTCAGCTTCCTTGCTCAAAATTTTTTTTGAAAATAATTTTTAGAAAAAAAACCGACTTCAAAAAAATAAGAACTGAAAAATAAAATAAAATGCACTATACCATACAGCAATGCTTCTTAAAGAAGTGGGCCGCGGCCCCCTAGGGGGCCATGGATTACCCGCAGGGAATCTGCGAAGAGTCGCAAATGTAACAAATAAATTATTATTGTTAAATAAGTTTAAATATTTGGATTATAATTATAAAATTTCGATAATGTATTGAAATGATAATATATTTGTAACTACTTATAACATGATTATGATTTCATGCCTTAATGATTTTTAAATCAAGGATTTTAAATTAAAAAAAAAAAAAAAAAAAAATAGGGGAGCCGTGAGAAATTGATTTGGGTTCCAAGGGGACGGCGACTTCAAAAAGTTTAAGAAGCACTGTCATACAGTATAAAATAATTATCAAATTTAGTTTCAACTAAACGACAAAGTTTTTGCATGAAATCACTTTTTGAAGTCGGTGCCAAACAAACTATACAAGCGAGCTTACGCGATGTTATCTTCATTACCCGCCAATCATACTAAGTGCGATTCATAAAATGTATATATTTGGCACCCACTTCAAAAAAGTGATTTCATGTAAAAACTTCGTTGTTTAGTTGTAACTAAATTAGATAATTATTTTATACATTTTATTTGATTCTCCAGTTCTTATTATTTTTTTGAAGTCTGTTTTTTTTCTAAAAATTATTTTCAACAAACTTTTTGGGCAAGGAAGCTGAAATTTTTCACTAAGTTAATACTAATAACGCAAATGCGAAGTTTAACTTTTGAAAAGTTATACGTAGTATTGAGTAATTGATTCCTACACCAAAATTCAGTAGAAATTCGTATCTATGCCACGAAAAGTTCAATTTAGACTTCTCAAAACGTTTTATAAGCAAATTTCGTCAACCCCATTGCTTTCTAGCTCAGTCGGAATAAAAGAGTACGAAACCACTTTTCTACTTATCCAATTTATCAACTTTAATTTTTATTTATATTTTATTCAAAACTTTTTTTCCTGAATTTAATTTTTAATATGATGAATAATTTTTAATATGATAAATAAACAAAAACATTTGAAAATATATTCATAGAAGGCAGACAGACTACGATGTCTTGTTTTAAGCATTCTGTTTATTTCCATTCATAATATGCAAACCAAAAGGTGGGCTAATGAAATTATTTTGTGCTCCCAAAAAGTGAAGTTCGTTGATTAGTTCATTTAAAATCTTATTAAATATGTCTTTTATTTTTATTTTGAAGGTTACAACATTGTTTGCAATGTGTTCCACCATTTTATAATTTTTAAATTTAAAAATCCATAAAAATTCATAAAAGGATCTTAGTATGAATACTTTATATTGGTATTATTTTAGTTACTATACTAGCTGGAATGCCCACCTTCGGTGGGCCTCTTGCTAGACAAGGGGCTTCGCCCCCTGGACCCCCGAAACTTGAACACTCCATCTCCAACCACTCCCCATCCCACCGACTCTCTCCCAAACCCTGGAACGTCTGCCCCACTTCTGATCACCCTTCACCCTAGTAAACCTACCCCCTGGACTCCCTAGCCGCACGCCCTGAACCCCCACCTCTCAACCCCTGGGGGGGGGGGGCATAGAAACATAGGTACATACAGAGACAGGCACAAATGCCTTTTAGTATTATGTGAGATAGGTAGAGATACAGAGAGAAATGCCCTTTAGAACCCCTGGACCCCCACATCCCTGACTCCCCACGCCCTGGACCTCACCATCAAACCCCCGCCTCTGGGCCCCAACCCCCAGCCCCTGGGGGACGGACAAACATAGGTATATATACAGGGACAAATTCTCTTTAGTAGCCCCCTGGATATAGGTACAGACACAGAAAGAAATACCCTTTAGTACCTGCCAACCTCCAGCCGTGGACCCCCCTGGACCCCACCTCCTACCCCTGGGGGGAATGACATAGGTACATAGGTACAGAGGTAGGCACAAATGCGCTTTAGTAGTATAGGATAAAATAATTGTATTTAATAAAAAGGAATGAAAATAAAGTTATCTGGTATTTAGAAACAATTGTTTTTAATTTACTATATCCTATAATTATATGAAGTGTAGGCGACTGTGGGTCAGTGGCTAGAGTGTTGGGTCGCTGACTCGAAGATCGCTGGTTCGAGACCGAGTCTTGGCAGATAGATATTTTCAGTCGCCTCCTCTTGGAAAGTAATGGCAACCTACCAAGAGTATAATTGCCTAGTAACCTCTCCAAATTAGCCGTTCGGAACCGGCGTTAAAAAGTAGGTCCCATATATCTGTGTAAAAACAACTAAACACACTCAGCACAGGTATATGTGGAGAGGAGCCGACACCCGTTTCGGGTATGGCACTCGAAGAAGAAGAAGAAGTAGGTATTGAGTGCCGAGCATAAGAAAAGTAGTGTTTTTTTTAAATTTCCCAAAAATGCTCATTCGATTTTGATAAAAAATTTAATCACTATAGTAATATAATAAACTAAATAAAAATAATATTTTCGAGAATATTAAATATTTTCTGAAAATTCATGTTAGTGGATAGGTTACTTTAGTCTTTGGTCAAAAGCATGTGTGCGCTTTACCCTAAAAACTATTAAAAATTTAAAACACAATTTTACAATTAGTCATTATATACTAGATGAAGATCTCAGTCTATCGTATTATGATTGATATTGAATCTCACAAACTTGACTTTTACTCTCGACGCTTTTGAAAGGGAAAAATTGAAATCATTTTGACGAAATTTGTAGAATGACTCTTTATGACCTTGTGAAATATATGGGGGAAAATTAACTTAATCTTTAACCGATTTGAGCCAAAATTTGTACAATTGTTCATTAGGACCTTACGAAATAAATGAAATAAAAATTAGATTTCCTAAATTGGAGGAGGGGGAGTGACAAAAAACTCAAAATAATTAAATGTTCAAATTTTTAGCTGATTTGTATATAATTTGTAGAATCCCGTGAGATAAATGGGAAAAATAAGTTTACTAGAATGGAGGGGAGGATAAAAATAGGACCTCATTGAATGAATGACATAAAAATTCACGAAAGGGACACGGATATTGAAAAGTCCCGAAATGAGTTTGAAACATGACCAATTTTTTTTATTAAAATAATTAGTGTAAATAACAATTGAAAATAATTCAGAACCCTCGTATTGACGGACTTGGTCGATCCTTTTGGATATTTATAAATTTTTCGAAAATCCATAATATGTATAAATAGTGAAACCATTTTATGGCTTAAAACGAGATAAATATGAATGCCTACCCTTGTATACCTACATTGAGTGCATTTCATTTGTTCTAGATGGCACAATTAATCATTGTCAGTTTTCGATCACTCTCATTATGATCTATTCCTTCTAGTATTCAATACGACTTTGCTTAATTTCAACTATAAATTATGGTATAAAATAGAAATCATGACACAAATTGTCTCGGATTAAAAGATTACTTGTGATTAATAGAAATCCAATAATACATTTTTCGAATAAAATTTGTTTGTTATTTACCAACCAATTTACCTAGAAAATTCTGGAGTGTGTAGTGCACATCACATTAACGAATTTTGCTTTTCGTAAATAATGAAAATTAAAAAAAAAGTAAAAACTTGAAATTTTATTTTTAGAAAAATTCAAGATGACCTAAAATTACTTTAAAATCACTGAATTTTAATATACACATGGCTAATTTGAAGCGAAATTCTCGATAGGCTAAGTATTAATATCTTGAGATACTTTATTTTGACCGAGAGCGGAAAACGCCCAGACAAATAGATTAATTACACCTAGGTAGAGTGACCAGATATTGACATAGTCAAAGTAGGACATTTGAAGTTTTATAACGCATCACAGTAGGACATTTGATAACCCAGTTTAAAGCATAAAAGATCTGTAGTAAAAAAACTCTTGTTGTTTTAAATACTACTCTTTGTTGCAATTGTACTCATTCTTTAATATAAAAATATTTAAAAAAAATTATTGTTATTATTAATGACTACCTATACTAAATTATTTATCTTTGAAAGTAGGACATTTCCGTTAGGCGGTAGAATATAATCCAAAATGTTTAATTGAAGAACATGTCCTGCCAAAGTAGGACGTGTGATTATCCTACTCCTAAGGCTTTTAGTACAAATCATGAATTTTTTTTTAATTTTGTTGAATCTTAACTGTAAAAGTTATCGTATACTTCTATTTAAAATTTAAAATTGAAATTAGATGTCTTCAAAGAGTCCTAAGATGTCATTCTAATTGTTCAGAGTAAAATTTCTAAAATAGGTCCAATTATGAAGTGGAGTCTATTGAACTTGTACGTTTGAAACCTAAGCCGACCTCCATAATTCACTTATATTTTACGAGTCGACTCTTGTGACTTTCTTTTCAAGGAACAGAAAATCCATAAAATTCAGAGGAACTAGGTAGATACAAACAGGAAATTAAAATATATTTTATTAACACACTCGTGAATCCTTAAATTGGTAAATTTTGTGAATTATAGTGAACTCGTTGAAAATTCAATTAAACAAAAAACAAATCTAATAAAAAATTCTCTGATTTTCATTCCTTTAAGGTAATATTTCTTAACGAGTGGCGTATGTACCATATTTAAATTCCTTTAATTTAATATGTCGCTACTGGGAATTTAAGATGAAATTGGTGGAGGTGGGAGTAAAAGGGATGTAGTCAGGAAAAAATGCCACATCCAATCACTTACGTCTTCAGAAATAAATTCGGAGAGATGAGGAGAAAATAAGATTACAACTTAATAAAAAAAATATTAGGTTGATGCATAATTATGGAATGTTTTTTAAAAATATTTTTATTCAGCAAAAACAATAATAAAATTTAAGAAAAACATGTTTAAATGATTATTCGGGAACGTATTCACCATCTACTTCAATAACTGCTTCCCATTTGCTTGGCAGTCGGTCGATTCCACGGGCGAAGAAGTCACGATTCTTGGAGGCAATCCACGCTTTGACCTCGGCCACCAAGTCATCCAAATCGTCGTAGATCTTAGTCTTTTGCCAGTTTTTCAAAGAGCGGTTGATGTGATAGTCCGTCGGTGCTTCGGTCGGTGAATACGGAGGTTGTGGGAGTATATCCCAGCCCTTATTGGCGCTCAACATGTGGACGTGCGTTATCGTGATGGAACAGGATGTGGTTCTTTTTGCGCGGTCTTTTCGCCTCGATTGCACCGTGAAGACGGTCAAGCTGTGCCAGGTAGACGTCGCTGTTTATGTTGAATTGCCGCTTGCCGTTTTTTTCCAGGATTCGCCATTGTTGCTGTTCATCGGTCGACATTGAAGTCTGCAGCCAGCATTAGTGTTGTAAGGCTTTCATCCTCTTCTACGGCTGTCAGAAGTGCCTGATCATCAAAATCCGATGGCCGACCTCTGCATTCTTTTATCCTCCAAACTAGTGTCACCTGATTTGAAACGGGCAAACCACTTCCGTACTGCACTATCAGTAATTGTTCCTTCGCCAAAAAGTTCGTTGAGATCGCGAAATGACTGTGCTGGCTTTCATCCTTTCTTGTAGTGGTAGAGCATAATATGACGAATATGAATATGGTTTTCGACACGCATTTTTATTAACTATAAATAGAGAAGATTGTTTTTATAAAAAATAAACAAAACGCCATTTTTGGCTAAAGAAAAACGCGCCAATACAAACGTTCCATAATTATGCATCAACCTAATATATATATTTTGATTTGTGGCCTCGGATACTATAGTCCATTTAACCCAATAGCTAGGTAGTATGATAATTTTATCAAATTTTAGTAGTGTTAGCACAAAGTCTGATTTAGTAGGTCAAATTTAATTCTGCCTCGATTGAGACCAGTTCCAACATCGGCATTAAGACCACGATATTGAAAAATCGTCTTAAACAATACAGTACACTCAATTTTTCAAATAAAATTAATTAAAACAATTTTTTAAAAGTAATTTTTTTACAATAAAGATAGTTTTATTACTTAATATGTTGGCAAATACGAGTGAATTACAATAATCATGGTTTGCTTAGTTTTTCTATCCAACATCTAACTTACTTCTATTTTATATTAACCAAAATATTTCGGTTGTTTTCGGAGATACAGAAAGGAGGACATCTCAAGGATTTGGCCAATTGCTATTAGGTAGCAAGCTTAATTCCTGAGGGGATGGGCCCTTTTTACAAGAAATCAAACTTATCTAATTACGTTAATTTGGCTTGAGATGGCACCATTTCTTTTTTTCACAAAATAAATTTCCTCCAAATTAATCACACTACGCAAGTATTTTTTTCAGTTTTTTTAATTAAAAGTATTTTAAAATAAGAACTCCTATCTGTGGGAGCATAATCGAAGTGACTACTTTGAAAGTTCACACTGCCCAAATGGAACCTTACAAATAAACTCTCAAGATAGCAATATAAAATGCAATAAAGAATAGTCCAAATTTTCGTAAAAAAATATTTTAATTAATTTTATTTTAAAATTAAATTATTAAGTATCCAGTTTTAATGTTTTAAGACTAAAAATGTTATATTTTATTTCAATACATATATTCACAAGAAGGATCTACACGTGGAAAATGCCGTTAGACAAGGGGAGATTTCAAATAGATTACATATTAGTCAGACAAAGATTCAGAAATCAATTAAAGGACTGCAAAAGTTATCCTGGGGCTGATATATCTAGTGATCACAATCTAATTGCGATGAAATGCCAACTAAAATTTAAAAAACTAATAAAAAAGGGGCGGTCGCGAAAAAACTGGGATATATCTAAATTAAAAAATAAGGAAACCCAAAAACTCTTCGAAAACGTAATGAATAAGAAACTGGAAGAAAAAACACCCACAAATAATAAAGAAGATGAAATCGAACAAGAATGGAATGATATGAAATCAAGCCTGACCGAAACAGCCAACGAAGTCCTTCAATCAAAGAAAAACGAAATTAAAAAGCCATGGGTAACAGACGAAATACGGCAAATGATTGACGAACGAAGAAAATTTAAGAACAGAAAAGACGAAGAAGGGAAAGAAACATATAAAAAATTAAGATGGAAAGTTATAAGAGAATGTAGAAAAGCAAAAGAAAAAATGATTCAAGAAAAATGTAAAGAAGTCAACGAAAATCTAGTATTGGGAAAAGTTGATGTAGCCTATAGGGCAATAAAAAGAAATTTTCAAGAAGACAAGCCAAAAAGCAAGAACATAAGAGATAAAGGAGGCCACATTATTCTAAACGAAAACGAACAGGCAAATAGATGGAAGGAACACCTAGAAGAACTCTATGGAGAAGAAAAAACAATGAACCCAATAGAAGAAGAAGAATCTGTGGACGAAAACGAATTAGGAGACCCCATACTCAGGTCAGAATTCGAGACAGCTTTGAAGGAACTAAAAAATAATAGAGCACCCGGAATAGACAATATACAAGCTGAAATCTAAAGAACTCTGGAGAAAAGGCACGTGACAAACTTTTTGAACTAATTAGCAAAATCTATAAATTGGGAATCATCCCAAAAGATTTCGAAAAAAACAAAATAGTCACACTTCCCAAAAAGACAGGCGCGGATAAATGTGAAAATTTCAGGACCATTAGCCTAACCTCACATGCCTCCAAAATCCTAACCAAAATAATCCAAAGAAGAATAGAACAAAGAGTTGAAGAAAATCTGGGGGAAGACCAGTTCGGCTTTAGAAGAAACAGAGGCACCCGAGAAGCAATTCTTTCTCTTAGACTAATAATAGAAAGGGCTTTTATCAGGGAAGAATCTGTCTACATCGGATTCATAGACCTAGAAAAAGCATTCGATAACGTCAATTGGGAAATTATGTTTAAAATATTAAAACAGGCGGGAATAAAATTCAGAGAGAGAAGACTAATCTACAATCTATATCAAAACCAGACGGCAATTATAAATATTGGTGATGAACAAAGAGAAGCCAAAATAAAAAAAGGTGTAAGACAAGGATGTGTGCTGTCACCCATGATTTTCAACTTATACATAGAAGAAGCGATTAAAGAATTCAAAGACAAAATTGATACAGGTATAGAAATCCAAGGTCAAAAGATCGCTATGTTAAGATTTGCCGATGACATTGCCCTTCTAGGAAGCAATAAAAAAGAATTAGAGGACGCCTTGAATGGAATTAACCAAATCCTAATAGAAAAAATCAAAATGAAAATAAACAAGAATAAAACCAAGGTCCTAGTATGTACAAAAAAAGAACAAACGAGACAGGAATGCATCAAAATTAACCAAGAAAACCTAGAAGGAGTTAAGGAATTCCGCTACCTAGGAAGTAAAATAACATGGGATGGGAGGAGCAAAAACGAAATTAAATCAAGAATTGCCCAAGCAAAAATGGGGTTTAATTCAAAACAAAAACTACTATGCTCCTCCTCAATCAGCTTAGCAAACAGGAAGTTGCTATTGAAGACATATGTATGGAGCATAGCCATGTACGGGTGTGAAACCTGGACAATTGGAAAAGCGGAGAGAAAGAGATTGGAGGCTTTCGAAATGTGGTGCTACAGAAGAATGATGAATATCAAATGGATGGATAAAATTACAAATGAAGAAGTTCTTGGAAGAATCGGAGAAAGAAAAACCTTGTGGAAGAGTCTGAAGAAGAGAAGAGGTCAGATGATGGAGCACACACTGAGACATGGGGGACTGCTTAGGGATATCTTGGAGGGGGAGGTGGGAAAGAAAAGGGGAAGGGGAAGACCCAGATTAGAATATTTCAACCAAATAATTGGGGATATGGGATGCCAGACATTTAGAGAGGTTAAACAGCTGGCGGGGGACAGAGTCGAGTGGAGACGGATTGTTGCATCAAACCAGTCTTAGGACTGTATACTCAATGATGATGATGATATTCACATAATAAATAGATTAAAGAAATTAAGCTTGTATTTATAAAAATATAAATATAAATATGGGGGTCGGGTTAGGCTAGGGGTTAGCATACCAGCCTACTAACCAAGTAGACCCGGGTTCGAATCCGACTCGAGGCATCCGGCTTAAATCAGATCCCTGGGCAGAGAGAAATTAAAAAAAAATAATAATAAGTATCGATAGAGATTTTCTTTAGGAGACGGACTGGTATAAATATGCAATTGGATGTTGATGAAAGCAGTCCACGGTGGTTGTAAAAAACTAAGACTATAGAGGTTTTATTATTTTACATTTATTTGTTAAACCGACGTTTCGGAGATTTATTCTCTCCTTCTTCAGGGTAACAAAAAGTCAATGAAAGTAGTTCAAAACATAATTACTTTCTGTCTCCTTTGACAATGCCAAAAAAACATTATAAATTTTTTTCATCTCGAATAGAAAATAAAGTAAAAAGCAATTGATGATCAATATGTTAATGAGATATATATAAAAAATAATAAGTATCGTAAATAGGCTTATGGCTAGAAAAGCCGAAAAGCCAAAAAAAATACAAATATCTCAAAATAACAAATAAACTGCTACGGATCGTTGCTAGACTTTATCCAAAGTCATATGCAATATTAATATGGTATGTTTAATCCTTTATTAGTAATCAGAACTAGACTCCCCTAGCTCTTACGCAGCTTTCATTCTTCACTGTGCAATGTATTGCCTAAATAAAGGCGCTAACGTCATAAATCAAGTTCAAATTCAGTATACATTTTGAGGATTTTAAATAGTACAGCTATTTATTTAGATTTTATAATTCAATATTTTTCTTATTCCTGCAAAAACAAATTGAATTAATTAAAAAGCTCTAAATTAAAAAATATTCAAGTTCGATTTCGGACAAGAGCTACAATATTCAATTATTTTTCCTCTCGTGAATGTAAAAAAAAATAAAAAAATTGACTATTGGCTGATAAAATGAAATTAAAAATTATTACTCTTTGCGCTGACCAATGGATGAAATTCCTATTCTCAGTTATTTGGGGCAAACAGTTTTAGAAGAATAACTTGGCTATCTTTGATTGTTTTAAGAAGTTATCTTTTGTTTTGTTATTGATCTCCTCTAGTTGTAAAAGAAAATAATTGAAAAATCTTGCACTTTCACTCTTTTGCAGATATACAATATACATACATACATACATATTCAAAAAAATAATAAAACAAAAATAAAATATATTTGTTTCTTTTGAACCTGGTAAAATCGTTTATGTTTTGTGGCATATAACAAAACAGCATTGAGTGAGAGTGTAAAAATGTGTCCACTATAAACTTTGGTTTATTACTTTCACTTATACTTTTATTATGTTTTGTCATGTTTTTTTCAAATATGCACCTAATAAAAAATTATATTTTCTTTTATGTGTTAATATTAAATTATTTTTGACAAAGTATCAAATGTATTTTTTGTATTTTAGGTTAAAAATAAAATAAAATGAGAGAGTCTTCTGTTTTTTAAATAAAATAATTTTTAATTATTTCTAGAGACTATAGTTTCGAAGGCATTGCCTTGTAGTTCAGAGGTTACCAAACTCTGCGCAGCGGCCTATTTACAGGTGCGCCACGAAGCTTCATAATTAATTGAAGCAAGTCACTTGGTCTAACTAGACAACAAAGTGAGAAGCTAAAAAATTATTTATTATTTATTTTTATCTTTTACTTATAATTAGACATACTTTTACTTGTTTTTTTTTTAATTTTGACAATATGTATAAAATACTACTGTAAGCAAGGAGGCAGAGAGAGAGGGATGTAACCCACCAGCAATTAGAGACCCAATTTTAAAAAATAATTCTTATTTAATGTAAGAGGAGGCCCCCTTATGCGTGGCCAAATAAATATTAATAAATAGGGCACCATAGAAAATTTTAATTGAAAAAAGATGCGGAAAATGTTTGGGAACCCCTGTTGTAGTCGGTTCTTGAAGAATTCAAGATCATAGGATTCGAGAAAAAAGCAGATTTTCTATTTCAAGAGGTCATAGAGGGGAAAGATTTGTCACTAATTCGACTGCGAGGGAGCTTTTGTTATTTTCAAATTGGTTATTTTGTATGTAAAATGAAACATACATATATTTCTTTTCATTAAAAAACGTCGTAGTATTATTTATACATTAATTAGTGAGTTCATCATCCAAAAGAGTTGTTCAACTCTTCATTTTTAAACGAGGATGGATGAACTGGAAAATTCATTTAATTCTAGTAATATGATTAATTTTTCATTTCACCATGGTCAGTCTGATCCGAATTAATCTTCTAATTCATTAAAATGATCAACAAAAATCCTCAACAAGAAAATTAAAATGTTTAATTCTTGACTAATTCCGTGGATTTTAAAAACCTGTAAATTGTTTAACACGTTATTGAGAAAAAACAAAGAAAAAAAATCAACAAAACCAGGTGAACATATAAGTATTTACGATGAGTCTATTTATACTATAATATTTTTGTTCATCTGCTTAAGTTTTAAATTGCTTTTTCTTGGAAATTACAGTTTTTGAGAAATCAGACGCACACAACAATTTAATAAAATTTTTGGACTTTTCATAATTCGGCAAAACATGGATTTTTGATGAAAACCTCAAATTATAATAAGATTGAAGTAGTTTTTGAAGACGGACTGATAGGTGAATGAGTCAATTTCGATGAGACAGTCCAAATTACAAAATTGATTACAAAGCCTGAAGAAGGAGAGAATAAACCTCCGAAACATCGGTTTTTGAATAAAAAAAGATAGTTATAATTATCTCTCTTTTTTTAGACTTTTATACTGCCTCATCAAATTCCACTCAAATGATAATTTACAAAGCAATTATAGTATTAAACAAATTGGATTTAAATTCAGCTTATTAGATTTCGAAAAAAATATTTTCTGAATACTCGTTGATTGATCATTCTGTGAAGTAATAAAAGAACAGGAGAACTAATTTGAAATTAGAGATTAATTTATGAAAAGCTTTAATAGCGATAAACATTTATTAAATATTTTTTATATAGTTAATTATATTCTTACTACTCTATATCTGCTATGTACTTCTTGCTAATAACTTTCTTATAAATAAATTTGAGTATTCTGATGCCAAAGTTCTGGCCCCGCCCTCAGCAGAATGAATATGTGACTGGCCAAAATCCGGCTCTCCCACAACACTACGAACGCATGATAAAATTATCAGACATATATATATTAAGATATATTAGGTTCATCCTAGCAAATAAGATCAAGCGAGAGATCAAGCTATTTATTACTGGTCAAACTCGATTGACTAAAATTAATTTTTATAAAAAAGAATAAAACCGACTTCAAAAAATTAAATGCAATAAATAAAATAATAAGAACTCAAAAATCAAATAAAATGCACTAAAAGGTATAAAATAATTATCTAATTTAATTACAACTAAACGATGAAATTATTACATGAAATCACTTTTTGAAGTCGATGCCAAACATATACATTTTATGAATCGAACTCGACGGATCTTACTTAGTACGTTTGGCGGGTTAGCTAGCTTATCTATATAGTTTGTTTAGAACCGGCTTCGAAAAGTGATTTCATGTAAATATTTCATCGTTTAGTTGTAATTAAATTAGATAGTTATTTTATACCTTTTAAAGCATTTTATTTTATTTTTGAGTTTCTATTATTTTATTTGTTGCATTTAATTTTTTTGAAGTTGGTTTTATTTTTTTTTATAAAAATTAATTTTATTTTTAGGGAACGAAGAAAATATTATTTTTATTACAGACAAAAGGATCAGTCGGGGCTCGAACCCGGGATCTTTGCATGTGTACTGCAATGCTTTGTCATAAGAGTATTAGCTCCTATATCCACTAAGCTACTGATCCCTGAACCCAAACTAATACCTTTTGTCTATATGAATTATGGAATTTCTTTTTTAATCCTCTCCTCGTTCATTTTTCGCAGCGTGGGCCTTGATTCATTAATTAAGCAATTAAATATTCCAGCGCAGGTATTAGTTTGGGTTCAGGGATCAGTAGCTTAGTGGATATAGGAGCTAATACTCTTATGACAAAGCATTGCAGTACACATGCGAAGATCCCGGGTTCGAGCCCCGGCTGATCCTTTTGTTTGTAATAAAAATAATATTTTCTTCGTTCCCTAAATTTAAAATTTGTTATTAATTGTCTTTATACGGCCTCGTTGTGGTCGCGCCCCGGGTGAAGAGAAAATTATTTTCGATCTTTGGGGTCTGCGATCGATTGGGAGGCGCTGGAATATTTAATTGCTTAATTAATTTATTTTATTTTTCTCTTTTTAGTGATATTAAGAAAAGTGATTTGTGACAATACCTTGCATGCATCTCGTAAGAGAAAGCGTCAGGCGAATGAATGAGAAAATGATAATAAAATGCAATTAATAAATATAGAAATTCTCTCGAAACGTTAGCGGATGTTAGATGAACGTATATAGATTGTTTTTTTTATAAAAGATTTTATTTATTATAATTTCGATTATTTATTCATAAGAATTGGAGACTTAAGTTATTTCGTCATTGATCATACCTATCATCAGAACTTGACCAAATTAATATGAGACCACCCATAAGGTACCCCCTTTCCAATAAAAAAAAATCATCGAAATCAGTCCACATGGCAAAAAGCTCTCGCTGAACATACATAAAATAAATAAATAAATAAAAATTTAGTTATATTGACTACTTTAGAACTATATTGATCCAAACGCAGAAAGAATTATTAAAATCGGTTCATAAACAAAGAAGTTATGCGTGAACAAACATAACAAAAAAGGTCCAATACCAATGAAATTTATACTTTTACATTTCGGAAACTAGACTGAACCCAATGCAAAAAAACCTATCAAAATCGGTTCACAATTGGCGAAGAAATCGAGTAACATAGATAAAAAAAAATCAGTCGAATTGAGAACCACGTACTTTTTTGAAGCTGGTTAAAAATAAAAATTATTTTAAGGTCATGTAAGAGAGAGAAAATAAAAAAAATGTTTTCTCCTTATCCCTGTGAATTCTTTAATTTATAATTACTAATGCGGTTATAGTAGGAGAGCGTACTGAGTCTTGAAAAGTCGTTTATTCTATCATTCAATTAAACATTGAAAATAAGTTGTTCTAGAGTTGAGTGAGTGTAATCCTCTCGTTGTTAAACTCTGTCAGTTGGACAGATTGTGTTAAAGTGGGAACAATGCCGGTCGGTTGGTGGTGGCCATTAATATTGGCGAAGAGGAAGTCATCAGCATAGTGGAGGGCCGGTCGTAAGCGGATTGGCGTTGCCGACCGGGTAATTGCTGCTGCTAACTTAGATCCGAGGACGCAGCCTCACGCATGCATACGAGATGTCTTGTAAACACAACTCAGAGTGCTTAGAGAATGTGCTTGCATGCAGTGCATATGCAATTGCATTCGGCCAGTGATGCGCCCGTTTATATGCACATACTACACAACCTACTCACACATGTATGCTCCCACCAGACTCGTTACTAATAATCACTATTAAATTGTATTAACACAACCAGGATTAAATCGGATTTCAAATTTATAGCTTTATTTAGGTATATCCTCATTTCACACTTTAAAATTTTTAAATACTTTAAAAATCGATCTTTGCAAGGATTACCTTTTCAAAAATAACTTAATATAAAATTTCAAGTTTCTAGACCCATGGTTTCCAGATGAACTTACTATTATAACAAAACGTAAAATATCTAATCGGATAATTGAATCCATGAGAAATAACAGATTAACCCACGAGAACACGCGCCACGATCGAATCAACCGGGTTTTTCTAAGCTTTTGTGTTACGCAACTTGTAGCTTTAACATAATCATATCAATTTAGGAATGCCTTGAGCATATAGTTCTTATGCCGTCAAAATTATTTTCGGTTAGTGTTGACCGATCTGCGTACTGAAACAGTCCTGTTTTGTGAAGACCCGGTCATTTTGACCGTGCGCGTGTTCTTCTGTAACCAAGATTTCGAGAGGCAGTTTTGAGAAATATCCCAATATATCTTATTACACATTGCCGTAAGTACATGAGAACATTTTCTAGGTCTACAGTTGCCAATATATTTTGATAGAATTTCGCTAGTTGAGATCAAAGCAGTTCTAGGTTTCCTATATTTGTCAGGTGTCTTACGTTCGTCACACCTAAATTTGAAAGACATGTGGACACAGGATGGAACTGGAGTAGAATACTTTCGGCTAACCATGGGTCTAAATCGCTTCCAGTTTTTATTGAGGCCACTGCGATTCGATGAAATCAACGACAGAGAACCCAGAAAGAAATACGACAAATTTGCTCCTCGGAGAGATATTTGATGGGTTCATACAACGATAATTATTGCCCAGAGTGGTTAAAACAAGAGGAACAAGAATGAAAACGTTTTTTTCTTAAATGTAAAATCACTTTGTAAAATATATTTTTGTCTCATTTTGAAAATACTTAAGTTGCACTGTATTTTGTAATCACTGAATATTATTTTTCTGAAATATTATATAATTTTTAAAAATATATTTTTGTCTCAATTTGAAAATCCTTACTTACGTTGCACTGTATTTTGTAATCGTTTTAGCTGTTTAAATGAATGAAAAAACCTCAGAAACATCAACCCGGTCTGTTCGACCGTGCTCGTGTTCTGGCGAGACTTTCATTCATTACAGAGTGTTCTCCCGGGTTAAATGTTTCGGATTAAAAAGACTGATGATGAGAATCAATCAAACTTTCGAAACTATAGTCTCTAGCTAATAAATTATAAATACATATACATTAAGAGTTTAAATTTTATTTAAATCACACACAATGAATTATAATTATTAATTGAATACGAACAAATAATACAATTTAACTACTACGTTTAGATTGCAGAATAAGCCGATCTAAACGACGTAGTTATATATGGTATTGTATTATTTGTTCGTGTTCAATAATAAATATAACTAATTATGTGTGATTTAAATAAAATTTATTATAAAAACCCCTCGACTCAAGAGTATTCTTATAGAGGGTTCAATTTTATTATTATTTATGTTATTTATGTGTGTATATGATTATTTATATATGAAATATTGTTAAATATTGTTAGATTACTTATACACACCACCTATATGAAATATTGTTAATTCTTAACATGTATATTAATTGAAAATTTAATTTTTGTTTAATTATTGTTATTTAAATTGTTAGTGAGACTGGATGAATGATGATAAATAAATAAATAAATACAAGCTTCAACATATATATACAACATTTGCATCAAGCAGAGGACCTCTAACGCTGGCGTCGCAGATAGTAAAAAGTAAAATGAAGTATAAATTGGGGAAAAAGGGAAAACTTTTTCAACACTAGGTAGGCACTCGGCAAATTGTAAGAAATTTTCTGTCTGCAACCCCAGCCTAAAAGTAGAAACTTGTCTCAATTTTGGGCCTTATTAATAAAAACATTCTGAGTTTGGTAAAGTATTATTAATTCGAGAATAATATGTGAGAATATTTCAAAAACATTTTTCAATGATATTTTTTTATTTATCTCCTGAAATGAATTTGCAATTCTCAAGTTGGAAGTTAAGATGATCAAACTTGTACATTCTCACCCTTCGGTTGTCGTTAATTTTCAAGTTACCGGACTTTGTTAACAAAGTGAGTGTGCTGTTAACTTGATTATCGACTCTACGGGCTGGTTGCCTTTGACTGTGATTCTGGCCGAAGGCGAAGAGAACACAAAGAGTGACACGCCATACATAGAAGTGAGCAAGAAACCAAATTACTCCTCCGATTATTATTTACAAAAGATGAATTTTAAGAGCGACAATCTTACTTAGTTTCAACCAAATGATAGTCTTATATATAGTGAAACACAAGCTACTCTAAGTTTCGTTTAAATTAAGACACAAGAAGTTAGACATTTTTTAAGTGAATTCTTCTTTAGGTTTTTTTAGGTTAAAAATAAAATAAAATGAGAGAGTCTTCTGTTTTTAAATAAAATAATTTTTAATTATTTCTAGAGACTATAGTTTCGAAGGCATTGCCTTCATCATCAGTCTATCACAAATATTTCAAATTAGTTACAAATTAAGATTTATACATAGAAAATTTTGAAAAATATATAATGTCTTTTTCTTCATGTTTCCTCTTGGGAGATTTGAATATAACTCTATATAACTCTATATAACACTATAAGACTCTCTCATTTTATTTTATTTTTAACCTAAAATAAAAACAATTCTGTTACCATCGACAGTGAAATCTTTTATTCTTCTTTAGGTTCGAATCTGTGTACTAACTACACAAACACCTATTATTATTTTTATTTTATTATTAATAGCAATTTAGAAATTGATTATTATTTTGGAAAAAATTAGAAAAATTATTTTACTATTTCTTAAAATAAAATATAGCAAAGAGAAGTCATATAATAAATAAAACTATATATAAATATAATTTTTTTATTATTTTTACATACAAATAATAAAATTAAGCTGAATGACTAGGGTAATTCCGGTAAAGAAGTTTCATTTCTACTGCGTGGCCAGGCACGCTCAGTATTTTTTTTTTTTTAATTGTCAAGTTTCATTTTCCAGCAAGATTAAAATATATTTCTAAAATAATTATTTTTTTACGATCTCGAATATTTAGTATATATTCTTTCACCAGTTTTGTATGAAGCACATCAAAGCCTAAGTGAAAACACAAATTACTGATGTTCATTTAGAAAGCTATTTGCGTGTAGCGACATCATCAGTCGAGATCGACTTTGATGCACTTAGCTCTATCAGACGTCTCACTTATTTTCTTCAAAAAAATAAATATACCTTAAAAAATAAATATACCTTTTTTTCCACTTTACTTTAGACCAGGAAAGTGTTTGACCACGATCTCACCTGCTGGGAAGCCACAATGTGGTCGTAACTGTTTTATCAAAATAGTTTTATCCGTTTTTGAAATATTACGAAAGAACGAATCAAAAAACACACTTTTTTCATGCATGATTCTATACTTGACCATAGCCTGTATGATAATGTAAAATTAATTAATAATGAAAATTTCGTCGATTTATTCAGACTTTATCAGTAACGTGGATCTTTAAGATTATTCTATAAGATATTTTAAAGACATCTTTAAAATTATGGGAATTTTTAACTTTTTACATTTAGTTTTTATTATTTAACTCAGATGTTGTTTTATCTACAATTGTTCACCCACTTTTACTGGGCCAATTTTCTTGAAATTTTGTATAACTTACATATGTATTTCCGATGACAATACATATTCTATCAAATTTTACTTGACCCATCCTAGATTTTTCACACATTTTCCTTGAAATTCTCCCATTGTCAGTCGATTCAATCTTTAAAGGGATATCTGGAAATATCTTAATAAGTAGAGTTCCTATGTTTGTTTAAATTTTAGATAAACCCCCTGAACGAATTGACCCCCTTCGAAATTTCACATTGTCAATCAATCTGAGCTTAATGGATATTTCTGTAAAGGCCTGAGTAGAGTTCACATTGTTATTTTAATGTGAGATAAGCCTTCCGCCCCCAGAATCGAAGTGTTTAGAAGAGCATCTTCAATAGCTCTACAAGCACATTTAGAAGATGAAGAATAGACGAACTTTCAACACTTTTCTAGACGTCTTCAATACCAACAGCAAGATGAACAAGATATCTTTAAGATATTTATCTTCTTGCTATCTAGGTCATTTATAATTTAATCAATTTAATAATTTTGAAATTGAAAATTACCCTTTTGTATTTTTATATCTATAAAACCAATTCCTTAAAATCTTGAAACCACAAAATACTCAATGATAAAAAAAAAAATCATTTTGTGTTACAGCACTGAATAGAATAGTGAACATGTGATTTTTTTGATTTCATAACTAAGTGTTTGAAATTGTAAGAAACAAATCTGTAAGAATTAATAAATTGTTTATTATTATTAAATTATTTTTTAGACCCCACATAAAATCGACTCCCCCCAAAAATAATCATTTGAATAAAATTATAATACGGTTTTAGATTTCAAATAAAATGAATACATATAAATTGTATTTTATAAGTTCTTATCTTATTTAATTTAAAAGTTACAATGCTCTGACAGAGTGACACATAGACAAACAGCACACATTGTATTGACACTAATATAATGTCCAGTTTAACATTTGAAGGTAACCCTAAAAACATCATCATATTTTCAGGATCTTAGCTATGACTTGAATTACCAAAGCTAATCTGATCACAAATCAGTAATGCGTACCTGAGCTCTGACTTTAGCCCTATTAGAGGGTTTAATTAGAAATAGGAATAGGGGATGAACGAGGTGTCGGGTGTTGCAATGCAATGTGCATCCGTCCTGGAACCGAGATTGACTCCTGGTTCATTGACTCCTGAACACGTCATTTCGCAGGGCAGTGAGATCGGTCGATAAGCTTCCTTCTTCTCTAGAGATTAGAGCCGTCTGTCTCTTCAAGAACAATCCCATTTTTCCGTCCCTTTCTCAAATCATCTTTATTATCACTCAATCTCCCTTTTTCTACCCTTAAGAATTATTACTTCGCTTAATGAGAAAAAAATTAATAAAAAAGTCGCTCTTTTTTTGTTTTTCTTCAACGCCTAGATAATAAGATTTTAAGAATCCGTTAATTGCCTCTATAGATGGTTAATGATATTCGCCCCCAAGGAAATATAACAGCTCGACTAACGGGCCATTAAAATAAAATGTTACTAGCACTCGGGCTGGGCAACAAAACGGAAACAAAATACACACCATAACGATTATAATGATACGCTAAGTTATTAAAAATAGGGATTTAAAATTAAGAAAAAAACATTCCATTGAAATATCAGACCTTTCCAAATTCTCTAAGCCTTTTTCTTTCTTCTCTTTAGTCAGGAGATGTAGATTTAAAATAAATTCGGGTTTCATAACAAAGTCGAATATTATTTTATTGTATTAATTATTGCACGTAAGCTAATAATTATTTCAATCAAGAGTATCTTGATGGACCAGTTTTAGTGAACTATCTTTATATAATTTTATAAGGATTTATTTTCGCGAACTTCAAATGTCAAACCTATACAGATATTTATTTATTATTCCCACTATTGGTGAAATTCTCGATAGGCGTGAAAGGCTTCGAGATGTATAAAATTAATAATTACACGTAATGTAATAGCATATTTTCATCTCCTTACATCTATCAGCTTATAAGATATCAAGTTATATCTTACTAAAACGTCTGACTCCGTTTGCTGAAGAATGCCTTGGGGATTACCAATGCGGCTTTCATAAAGGAAGATCTACAACTGACCAAGTATTTAGTATAAGACAAATAATGGAAAAACGATGGGAATTTGCGCTCGATACTTTCCACCTTTTCATCGATTTCAAGCAGGCATATGATAGCGTGCATAGGGAGAGCCTGTGGAATTTTATGAACGAGTTTGGATTCCCTCATAAACTAATAAAGTTGGTCAGGGCCTGTGTGGAAAACTCAAGAGCCTATATTAAGGTAGAGGATAGGTATTCGGAGTCATTTAGCATCAAAACAGGACTACGACAAGGAGATGCAATATCACCCCTGCTTTTCAACCTTATTCTGGAAAAAGTTATAAGAATTTTAAATGAAGGGAGAGAAGGAATACCACTGAATGGTCTGCATAAAGTATTTGCATATGCGGATGATATTGCGATTGTAGCGAATAGAGAAGAAGGTTTGGTGGACATGCATGATAAAATCAAATACATGGGCTTAAGAGTTGGTCTTAAAATAAATGCTGAAAAGACCAATGCAATGAAAGTATCAAGACATAGCAACAACAACAACAATAGCTTGAGATGTGAGGATGCCAGATACGAGTATGCTGATAATTTTGCTTATTTGGGGACTCTTATAATAACAAAGAATGAAGTAGGCAAGGAAATTCAGACTCGAATAATGAAAGGAAACCGTTGTGCGGCAGCCTTAAATAGCCTGCTCAAAAATAAAAATCTCTCAAGAAAACTTAAAATTAAAATCTACAACGCCATTATTCGACCGGTGGTGCTCTATGGGTGTGAGACCTGGACCATGACCCTATCTGATCAGAAAAATCTAATGTCCTTCGAAAACAAGATCTTGAAGAGAATAAGTAGAATGATTAGAGATAGTGTTACCGGCGAATGGAGGTTTAGAAGTTCAAGGGAAGGGAGAGAATTGACAGGGCAGCCTTACATCACGAGCTGTATAAGATCACGAAGGCTGGCTTGAGTGGGACATGTGGTGCGTGCTGATGAAGATCGAGCTATCAGCAGGATCTACGAAGCAAAACCGATAGGAAGAAGACCACCAGGTAGACCACGGCAAATATGGATGGACAATATAACCAGAAATCTTGAAGAGTTGGGTGCTCAAGGAAATTGGAACTCTATAGCACGGGATAGGACAAAATGGCGAGGCATTATAGAGGAGGCTACAACATTGGAAATGTTGTTGTTCGGCCACAGGAAGTAAGTAAGTAAGTACATTTCAAATACTTATTATAAAGGCATCGATTGTCAAATTTGTGGTATTGTAGCTACTTAATTTCTTTTCCAACTTTTTATATAATATAATTTTAATTTTTAAGTATATATTATTATATTTTTTATGAAAAAAAAGTTTTCAGTCTTGTTTGAATTTAATCTCCATTTCTTTTCAAAAACAAAGTTAATGCTTTCCTTCTAAATTTATTTATTTATTTTTTAAGAATTAAATGGGATTGTAACTTTTGAATTGATAGAGTTTAAAATACCAAAAAACACAAAATAAATAAATAAATATACAAGCTAATAAAAGAAGTGGAAATAATTTAGTCTTTCCACCCTATAACCACTACAAGTACACTGACATGCATATAGTTACAAGATATACATATAAACGAATGTGTGTATTAAAATTGATTATGAAAATTAACAATCAATAAAAACAACCCCTCAATTCCAAACACAAGGAAATAACATTAGATTTTGTCTCCCTAATTCAAAGCTGCTTTTCATTTCATAATTAATTGGTAAAACTCAACCTTACTTTCACCTTTCATTAAATTACTGTTGGCTCCCAAAGAACTATCGGCATTCAACCTTTTTAGAGCTCCGAACTAAAGTAAAACGAGACCCTTTTAATGTCCCTACAACGTTGGTGCGTCTTTAAATCTGCCATAGCATTGAAGCAAGTTAATTAGAAAAGATAGAGATTTGACATTTACACGGTATATATATTAATATTACCCTATAATCAAAAATTGTTTAATTATGAATCGAACTTATATTTTGGAGAGAGTCGAAAATAAAAACAATAAATTTTTTATTCTCATAAATATATGTGTATGAGTGAAGAGATAACATTGAGGAGAATAAATTTATATTTTTTATAATTTAATTATTTTTATAAGAGGACTTGAGAGGGTGCTTAAATTAAATCTCCTTTATTAAACAAAAAAAGTTTTAACTTGAATTTACTAATAAGTTTGTTTTTTCTTTTGTTTCAGGTAAGATGTTGTGTCATTAAACTATCTCATATACCTATTGTAAGTATCTGCAACATTTTGTTACATGTATATTGTATATTCAACAAAGGCTCAAGTAATGCCCTTTAAGCCATTTATTTACAAATATAATTAATTTATATTAATACCGATATAACAAATGTCGATGCAAATACTTTTTACTCTTAGCACAAAATCGCCATAGTGTGACCTCATAGCCGTAGCAACGGGGGAGGATTAGGGTGTACCCCCCCCCGAAATGTTTAAGTAAACATACATTTTACACGATATAAATAAAACGTTCAATCAAATTTAATAAAAATAATATCCTGGTAAAAAAAAGCAGTCTGGGCAGATGATGTCTCCTACTTCTAGGGGTATATTCATACACCCCTAACCCTTAGGTTGGTAGCAAACCCCCCGAAAAATAACCCCCCTCCTTGAAATTACCCTACGGCCTTGTGTGTGGCCTTACTCTTCTTATAAAAATATATTTTAAATCTAAAATATTACAATAACATAATAATAAAATAAACACATGAATAATTAACCTAAATAATTATAAAATTATAAAGATTTAAATAAAATTTAATCCTAAAATAAATATTCCATGTTTAACTTTAATATTAAAAGATTAGTATTAATAATATTAGTAATTTTTACAAAGAGAAAAAGGGGAATTAGATTAAAATATATATATATATATATATATTTCATTCAATAAAAGCATTGTTTGTTTTTGTTCTGTTTTATGTCATTTTGTCATATATTGTGGCGCATTTCCATCCAGGTGGGTGACATTTAAGATTATAGAGCTTTAGGGGAATCGTTAAGCCACAACTTGACAAAAACTATAAATAAATAAAAAAAAAAAAAAAAAAAAAACATTCGAAATCCCCATGCGCATTTCAAACTGGAAACAAATAAGAGATCATCTCAGTGTGTGTATGTGTGCTGCTTTTACTACTTGTTTGACCTAATAAAAAAGCCTACATGTTTCAAGGGAATCAATTTCTATCTAAATTTAATATCCGAGAATGGACTTAAATCTTTTTGCTTTATAGCTGAATTTTTACTTTCGCTTATTCTATCCAGCAATTGGAAGTATTTCAATGTTTATTTTCACTTTCTAAAGTATTGCTCTTTTTACTATTCTTTGTCATAAAATTAAAAACAGATTACTTTCTAAGATGAAATTAAATTGGTATTTTGCGGAAAGTATTTTTATTTATTTATAATAAATGATTTATCAATAATGATTCTAATTCTATATTATATAATACTAGTATATATATTCTATATATGTCAGTGCAGGATGTAGGGTTCTTGGGCCTCGGGCGGTATATATATTTTCCTCTTCCCCCATAAAGAAAAATTTTTAAACACTTTTTTACTAATTTTTATTTTTTTATTTTAACATTTACAGACAATTTATTATTTTTTGTTAGGTTAGTATTGAAACATTAAATATATTGCAAAATTTTTGTCAAAGGAAGGGCAAGTTGGGGAAAAAATAATAAGAAATTTGGTATTGGTAAATAAATTAAACACATGTTCTAACAGTTAAATCTACAAATAGAAACAATAATAATATTAAAAAAATAAACTTTACTATAGAAAAAATAAGAAAATAGATAAATAATATATACAATTATCAACATACCTTCTCTATTACATTTTAAAAATTTAGAGAAAAAAATATTATTAGATATGCAATTCTTTTTTCTAAGTAATAAGTTTAAGAAAACGTATTTTAATAAAAACGAGATGAAATATGTTTTTTCTTTATTCATATTTTTTTTATCTCCGGCTGACCGGGGCCTTGTTTTCGGGCCCGGGCGAGCGCCCATTGTTGCCGTACTATAATCTGATAATACTAATACTGATATAGTATGAACTAGTATCATCTCTTGAAAAAGCCTTTAGATTAACAAGAGTATATATTATTAATTCATTGTCGAAATTGGAAGAAAAAATAAATCTTTTTCAATACACGGTACGCTTTTCTTTTTAATGATTCAAGAAAATATGTTCTACTAAAATAGATGCTACCCCTGTAGTCTGGGTGGAGTAGACCCTTGAATCGGAAAAAGAAGAAGAAGTGGTTTAAGCCAGAACTAAATGTACTTGCAGATGCATATCTTGAAAGACTGAAGGTTATATGTTATTGAAAAGAGGGATGCGGGAACACAGTTAGTTCTAGTTGCTAGAAGTCATAGTGATAAAAAAGTTGGAAAAAGCGTTTATTCGATATGTATATGATTTAATCACAAAAGGTATTCGTGTTTTTCGAGAAAATAAGATTTTAGGTGGGCTCTTTGAAAATTTCAGTGATTTGGATAAATGATAGAAAAACTAAAACTCAGCACAAGCAATTTATTGATAAAAACAAAAAATTTCAGTTTATTAGATAACTACTCATAACAACAGCTAGATTTTTTTTTCTTAATTTCGACCTTTATGAAACGAATGTTTTAAAGCTAATCAATTATTTGTTTTGAAAATACAAATATATTAGCACCAGAACAAGCTTTCTACGACACGCCTTTTTTGTTTTGTTTTTTGTGGGGGAGGAAATTTTTTAAGTATAGAGGGGACACTTCCATCTTGACAGCAGTTGAAAATGAATTTCCTTCTTGTTTCAGACTAAAGTTTAATAAGTTAAAATATTGAAAATATTCGAGTTAATTTTTAACTTTGGCCGCTCTTAATAATATTAACTTTTCTCTCTAATTTCAACTTATTAACATACAACCGTTAAAGAGCTTAGATACCATTTAACCATTCGATTTTTTCCTGAATTTCTACATTTTTCCAAACCCAGGAAGTTCTGAAGCCAGAAAACTCAATAGATATATAAATAATTATTTTTAATTGAAAGACAGATTTTGACAAAAAAATGAACTTTCTATATTTTTGAAGAATCGCGTTCACAAACAAATTGTGAATATTTTAGGATTATCCCTTGATTATTTATATGAAAACAGTTTCCCATATAAATCAAGACATTTATTTATTCACATCAAATAAATTTAACAATCCCTCCTAATCCAGTTATTCTACTTCTACCCTTAGGGAATTGATTGACGTATCCAAAATGATGTTGGCTTATAGGTACTTAAAAACGTCTAGAACCGGTCCGTCGGGATGCTAAAGCATCAAACATTTCGTTAGAAAACAGCCCAGGTCTGCAATGAAAAAGTTGTTTGAATAATTTTATTTGATTCTTAAAGATCTTCGGCTGGATTTGGAGCACATAATTATATAAATTAGATAAATATTAATATGCTTTACATTTGTGCCAAGTTTCAAGTTTATAGCTCAAACTGTTCAGTGACATAAAATCTCTAAAATCAATGGTTTTCGAGTGATAAGAATTTAACTATTTTTCAATACTTGTATAAGAATTGAAGCTCAATGAATTATCCAAATAATTTTTCGAATAATAAAATAATGTATTTGACTTGATGACTCGGATTTCGATAAAAATGTTCACATTCATACTGAACATTCCCCTTTATATTAAACCGACTATCATTTCATAAAAAGTTGTTTAGTTTTACCAGAAAAAATGTCTTAAATATTAAAATTAAAATCCTTTAGAGCTATTAAAATATTTATCTGAGCTAATTATATATAATGTCCATTATTTTAGGATATTAAATTATGAAAATGATACTTCCTGCGAGTTTTTTATAGGTTGAATATCTAGAGCGATTATGGATAGCGAGCGGATAAATGTAAAAATTTCAGGACCATTAGCCTAACCTCACATGCCTCCAAAATCCTAACCAAAATAATCCAAAGAAGAATAGAAGAAAGAGTTGAAGAAAATCTGGGGGAAGACCAGTTCGGCTTTAGAAGAAACAGAGGCACCCGAGAAGCAATTCTCTCTCTTAGACTAATAATAGAAAGGGCTTTTATCAGGGAAGAATCTGTCTACATCGGATTCATAGGCCTAGAAAAAGCATTCGATAACGTCAATTGGGAAATTATGTTTAAAATATTGAAACAGGCGGGAATAAAATTCAGGGAGAGAAAAATAATCTACAATCTATATCAAAACCAGACGGCAATTATAAATATTGGAGATGAGCAAAGAGAAGCCAAAATAAAAAAAGGGGTAAGACAAGGATGTGTGCTGTCACCCATGATTTTCAACTTATACATAGAAGAAGCGATTAAAGAATTCAAAGACAAAATTGATACAGGTATCGAAATCCAAGGTCAAAAGATCGCTATGTTAAGATTAACCAAATCCTAATAGAAGAAATGAAAATGAAAATAAACAAGAATAAAACCAAGGTCCTAGTATGTACAAAAAAAGAACAAACGAGACAGGAATGCATCAAAATTAACCAAGAAAACCTAGAAGGAGTTAAGGAATTCCGCTACCTAGGAAGTAAAATAACATGGGATGGGAGGAGCGAAAACGAAATTAAATCAAGAATTGCCCAAGCAAAAATGGGGTACTGTACCTTTTTAATATTAGAAAATAGCGTTTTGATTAAGAATTTTGAAGTTGAAAAGACATTTTATGAAAAGATTCAATTTCTTCTCTCCGGGAGCGAATCGAATAGAAATGGTCAAATATTTTATTTTTTTTCTAATTAGATATTTATTCAAATCTATTTAAATTTCACATCTGTATGTTATTTTCATTTATCTTTTATATTGAATAATTATTATTAGGAACTTTGCATTTTAAAGGGTTGTTTATTTGAAGTCCAATTTGAAAAAACGCTAATAACTCCGTTGAAATTTTACTTAAAAATATTAAATTAATAGATATTATAAAAAAATAATTATTATTAATTTAATTCAATTTTGAATAGAAATCGATTAAGTACTTTTTGAGAAAATGGTCAAAAACCATCTGAACAGTCTAAAAAACGATTTTTTTTGAAAGCACGAGATGCCTTTGAAAAATGTTAAAAAAGTCATATGAAACGAAAACATTGACTTCTGATATGGAAGTGAATTTTAAAAATGTTTCTAAAACGGCCTTTCAAAGTCGGTTTTCGGGGTTTTTGACGATTTTCTCAAAAAGTACCTAATCGATTTCGTTCAAAATTGAATTAAATTTTTAATAATTTATTGTTTTATAATATCTGTTAATTTAATATTTTTAAAAAAAATTTCAACGGAGTTATTAGAGTTTTTCAAATTGAACTTCAAATAAACTACCATTTAAAATGCAAATTTCCTAATAATAATTATTTGATATAAAAGATAAATGAAAATAACACCCCGAAATGAAATTTAAATAGATTTGAATAAATATCTAATGAGAAATAAATAAAACTTTTGTCCATTTCTAGTTAATTTGGTCCCGGAGAGAAGAAATTGAATCTTTTCATACAATTTTTTTTAAACTCCAAAATTCTTAATCAAAATGCTATTTTCTTGTATTAAAAAGTTACTATGAACCTCAAGAAAGATTAATTCGATAAAATATGATCGATTTGTTTTTCATTTATAATGTTTTTGGTCTTCGCCCCATCAGAGTATCACAAGGAGAGTATTTCAAGGAGGAAATTCTCAATTTAATCAACGAGAAAATTGGATTTTTAAATAACAATGTAAGTATTTTTTATTATTGGGTAACAATAAACAATATTGATTGTTGAAATTTACTTTCAATCTCTGTATATAAACTAGAATTTTTAATGAATTTTAACACTTGTTATTGAAGTCCATTCACTCTACAATATTGGAATATTTTTTAACGCGAAACTATTGATGTTAGACATTTCACTCATATTAACTTTTGTATTTTAAATTAAATATTTTTATTATAAGTTATTATATAAATTTGTGTACTTCAAAGGGTTAGGTATGGTGAAATTTATGTGAAAAGTTGGATAAATATTGGTCTAACGTCCTAGATATTCTACATATAAAAAATTCTAGTGAAGAAACACGTTGAATTTACTAAAAGAAAATTCATAATTTATAATTGATGGCTATTTAAATATCTAGAGAGGATAATCAATAAAAAGTAAATATTATTTTCTGAGAAAAGTAAACATTATTTTAGAAAAATAAAAGCTGTTTTAGATATAAGGGTGCCTCTTAGATTGAATGTGAAATTTTTTATTGACATCCGTATCATCAACCAAATTCCATATTTTTTGATTAAAAAAAAACACGCCGATACATTGTGCTTGAATTTTTAAATTGAAAAATATTTACATTTACATAACTCGTATTTCTTGAAAATAGATCTCAATTCTGTATACACCCTTTAAGAGACTTAATTAAGCACCCTATAATGATATTTGATTAATTGGTTGTTATTTAGTGTGCCTTCTAGCTAGCACTGTTTTCAATAATTTCCTTTATTCTTTTTCTTTCAATTTATAATTTTCTTCGAATTCGATAAAGATAAAAATTTCGCGTCGTCGGCTGATTTATTTAATTTCTTTTTAGTTCTAAGTGAGACATCCTGAGTGCAACTTCGATTCTCTTGTTAAATAGCGAAGATCCTTTTCAGGACAATGAAGTAAGTAATTGCTTCTAAGCCACTATTAAGAGTTACTTAATACTCACTCTATTTATCCACATAATATTCTAATTACTAATTAATAAAGTTGTTGTAGGGAAATAAGGACAGTAGCTTATGCAAATAATTTTTATTTTTATCCAAAGTTTCGTCAACTTTGGTGACTTCATCAGGGCTCAAATAAATTAACTTCTTTGCATATTTGTCATTTTATCAATATTCATTCTTAGCATTGATAAAATGACAAATATGCAAAGAAGTTAATTTATTTGAGCCCTGAGGAAGTAAACAAAGTTGACGAAACGATGGCAAAAAATAAAAATTATTTGCATAAGCTATTGTCCTTATTTCCCTACAACAACTTTATTATATTAATTTAATCGACGGACATAAATAATCAAAAAATTATAATTACTTAAGAATTAAAAACAAAATAATATTTTCAAAAGAATATCACCAATTAAGCCGCGTCGCGACCCTAAAAATGAGTTGTTTAAAAAAATCAAGAGTGGTGGTAAACTACTAAATTCAAACTGCTATGAATAATTTTTATCAGAAGGGTCAAGTACATCCCTTTTGACATACTAACAGAATAATATAAATATTTACTACTATATCTGAATTTGTTTTTCAAATATAAATAAAATTGAATTCATTATTTTTCGAATCCTATACTGTTTGTTAGTTAAACATAAGATAAATGTAAATCTTTCAATACTTCAGTCCCAAATAAATAATACAACAAACTTAGATGTACAATTGTACATATTTACATCCAGACCTCTGCCTAACACCGATTGAGAATCGCTGGTTTAGGTTATATAATTTCTAGAAAAGAAGAAAATAAAAATATGTATTTTTTTTGAAACTTACTCTTTTATATCATAATTATGAACTTTTTTTTAATAAAATAAAAGAAGAAAAAAATGACTTCCTGACTTCTCTATTTGTAAATAAAGATTCAACTTCTAGTCACTCACTGCGTTTAGCAACATACATGATAAAGAATATGAATATTTAAATATCTTTAAAGAGAAACAGAAAATAAAGGAAAATATACGCTAGAATGAGATTAAAAGAAATGATCATTAAAAAGATTGCTGCTGTCGCTTCAGAAATATGTATATGATGTATAAATACATATATATATATATAAATTTTAAAGAGAAAGAAGAATGTTAAAATATATATCTATCTTTCTTTGAATCTTGGATGAATATTTCGTTGAATTATACAAAAAATAAAAATAAAAATATTTTCATAATCTGAAGCCTGAATAAAGAGAAACATCAAGCTGCTGTTTCAATCTTTTGTCTAATTTGGAGTATCTAAAAACCGTGAGTTATTATTAAACAAGTATTTATGAAATTAATAGAAGGGTATAAAAATAATTGTAATGAATATACGAGAAAAAAAAATTAACACCTTCTGATGTGGCCATCCACTTGACTTTACCATACAGTTCTGGTTGAGTTTGGTAAAAGGGCCTAGATTTTAATTTTTTGACCCCCCCCTAATTTTGGCGCCAGAAAAACGAATATTTTCGTCATTTTAGGTTCATTTTTTAGTATATTTCATTTTTCTTGTTTTTTTTAGTTTGAAAATATTATAATTTTAACCCCACCCCTCCCCCTTAATTTTGGGTCGATATTCACCAAAATCTAATCAGCTCTTAATCTCAGTGCACGAAAACTACATGTGAAATTTGGTTTGGATATTCACACTAGTTTTTGAGCTAGCTCGTCACAAAATTTGATTAACAGACTAACAGACCAACCGACATTTTGACAAAACAGTTATTATCTCGAAAAATATCATTTTTTCGATGTTCACTTATTCGTGCTTTTTTGTAGACCGAAATGCTATGGTTTCGACCAATTTTTTTTTATCAAAATAGTCTCAGCCGTTTTTGAGATATTTCAAAAAAAAGAAGCGAAAAACCACTTTTTTAATGCACGATTACAATGCTTGACCATAATACCATGTGTGAAAAAGTAAAAAAATGAAAAATTTTAATTCATTTTTATTTATAGTATTTAAAAAATATTTCATAGTAAGTACATACTAACATGATTTAAGCTCAGAATTATTTTAAAAATAAAAAAATGTATGAGCCTCATCCACATAAGCTCATGGGAAAATTGAAGCTTCTCTAGCCTTAGACTGCCAAAAAGTGTATTCCCGTTAAAAAATCACACTCCAGAGACATACGATATATATTTTAAGCAACACAATTTTAATATCTGCTTGGTCCAGTGGTTAAAATGTAACTATAATAATAAATGAACAATTTATATTTAAGTTTATTAATAATTATTAGGACAGCTCTAGTGTACCGAGTCTTGAAAAAGTTTTCACTTTTTTATTATTTAATGTGCTGGTGAGCGATTCTTTCATTAGATTCTGATCGATGAACATAATTAAAAAGAGCGCCGATATAATCATTTATCTTTCTTTAGAGGTAATATGTATTGCAAGGATGTCAATACAAGTTCAAACCTGTTTCAGACTATTAGAGATTAATTTCTTAATTTCCATTATTCTAGGAATGGCCTTTTGAACTCGGACTAAACAATATTCATTAATCATTATATGTAGAAAGACAATATTCGATTTCACTTACGCCCTTTTCAGACATTATACTATTCTTATAAATTTCGTTATTAGCTTGATGAGTAAACAGAATATTGAATTGACTGAAAAAAATAATCACCTATTAAATAAACTGATGTGGCCATCCACATGACTTTACCATACACTTGGCCCCTCTCATCTATTTAATAAAATGATTTTTAAATATTTACGAAAGATTCCCCCCGCCCTTCTTAATTTTGAGCCCATTATTTATTAATGGGGGTGATCAAATTTTACAGAAACTGGAGGTGAATATAAAAAGTTTGCTCGCAAATGTTTTAGTCGGAATGCGGTGTAACTTGACCGGGTATTTTCAATTTCACTAAGTATGTAACATAGAGAATATTAAAATTCTATCTCTAGAAAACTTTATCACACTACGAGAATACAAACAGAAAGACTGACAGAAGAACCAGTCGAAACTAAAAAGTTTCTAGAAAGTGGGGAAGCCCAAAAAAGCTCTAATCTATATTTATGGGATTAAATTTTGTCTCTGAATTAAATTAGAAACTTCGGTTTGTTTTTTCATTCTCACCAATTCGTACCAAAATACTATACTTTCCTCCCTCTTGGGCAGTCTGGCGTGCATACTCCCCTACTTCACTTCTGGTTGCATAGCCTACAGGCGTTTCCATGGACGAGAAAGGGATGCAAAATATAAGTCAATAAACTGATGTGGCCATCCACATTACCATACACCTGACCCATACATCTTAATATTTAATAAAATAATTTATAATTATTTACGAAAGAACCCCTCCCCCTCTTAATTTAGGACCCAAAAGCAATTAATAATATCTACTTTTAATTATGAGACTATTCTATTAGAAATATCAGCTTTCTTTGATTTTTGTTTGAAAATATTTTGCCCTCCCCCTTCCCCTCTTTTGGTCACTATCAATTTCACATAGTGAGTCATTTTCATAAGGTCGTAAAGAGTGCATATGCAAAATTTCGTACAAATCAATCAAAGTGTCTAAGACATATTGATATTTCTTTGAACCCCCCCCCCCTCCCTAACTTTTGCTTCAATTTCAATCTAAAATCTAATCAGATTTTAATCTAAATATAAAGAATCTAAATCTGAAATTTCGTTTTGATATTCACACTAGTTTTAGAGCTAGACCGTACACAAAATTTGGTAATGTATTATACTAACAGTACATTTTGACAAAATCATTGCTTCTCGTAAAATATAATTATTATTACATTTCAGTCAATAATTTGTATTAATTTGAAAGTTTATAATAGGAAAATAAGGACAAGTTTTTTTGTATTTATTAGCCAACCTTTCATCGACTTTTGCCGACTTTCAAGGCTTCAAATGGTCATGCCGAATGTGTGGCATGACTATTTGAAGCCCTGAAGAAGTCGGCAAAGTCGCCGAAAGTTTGGCTGATAAATAAAAAAGTCACACCTAAAAACTTGTCCTTATTTTCCTATTATAAACTTTCAAAGCAAAATATAATTTTTCGATGATCACTCTTTAGGGCTTTTTTTAACTCAAGGGCTTTGTGAAAATTTTTATCTATTTTTATAAAATTCAAAAATTTAAAAACACTCACTTGTTAGTATTAAAGAATAAGTAATTATGAAAAAAAATATTATATAAATAAAAAAGTCACACCTCAAAACTTGTCCTTATTTTCCTATTATAAACTTTCAAAGTAAAATATAATTTTTCGATGATCACTCTTTAGGCTTTTTTAACTAAGGCTTTGTGAAAATTTTTATCTATTTTTATAAAATTCAAAAATTTAAAAACACTCACTTGTTAGTATTAAAGAATAAGTAATTATGAAAAAAAATATTGTTTCGTAATTTCCCAAATAAATAAATAAAAAATAAAAATTTTGACAAATTTAATCATTTTCTTGAATATATGGATTCTTGTTATGGAGCAATCCTATTGTATGTGTGTATGTGTGTGTGTGTCTGCGCGTTCCACAAGGCATGATTCGTTGATGAACATTGTCGTGACCTGTACCTGTGTGGTCCTGCGTTTGAGCCTGTCATTCGAATTTTTCTACTCCTCAGAGTCTCAGCAACTGGTCTGTCGGTCTCTTTGGTAGTTAGTATCCAAACAATCGCCATTTATTATGATATTGACTTTTCTATTGTGCCCAGAGAGAGTTAAAAAGAAGATTGAAATATAAGAATTCTACCTTCAAAGTTGCCAGCCTCTCAAGTTATATCCACTGTAAAGTTTTATTTATCTTTCTTCAACATTTTTACTTTAAAGTTGCGAAAATTCGTAAAAAGATTTCATTTTTTTACCGAATAATCTAAATGTTGATTTTTAAGTGAAGTTTAAAGAATCGTCATAGAAAAGTCGTCAATAATCATAATATAAATCAAATTAGAAAATAAAAAAAAACTATAGACAAATTCAGCAGCTTGGTTAAAACCTGGGATCTCAGGTATAGAAGCTTTAACCAATTGAGCTATAAGTTTCCGAATCCAAACTAAACCTAAACGTAAAGATAAAAGTAAATAAATATTTTGTGAGATATTAATTTTACTATGAGTTAAGTATTCTAGCATTCACTTTTCTGTTTCCCGTTAAAAATTAAAAAAAATAAAAGAGGTAAATTTTTTCAATATATATATTGTAACCGGCCCAAACTTAACCTTTGACTTACTGACACTCCAATAGCTCACGTAGTGTGCTATTGAAAGTTTCGATCAGTCTGGCCAAGTTTGGTGGTTGTCTATCCGCCCTATTTAAGATGTTTAATATATCAGTAACCGTGGGGGTGTGCGCTTACACTATATGCGGATAGGGTTACTGATAAGGCTATCGAATAAATTCGATAGATATAGTAGAATTTCGCTTGTTGATCAAGATTAATAGACGACCTTGGAGCCCCCTGTGAATATTTGTGGTGATTATGAGATAGGAGAGTTGGATGGGTTTTATTCAGTAATAAGAACACGATTTATTAAGATTTTAGATAACTGATTTTAGCAGTATTCGAGGTTTTAATGACTTGTGCTTGATTTAGCACCAAATAATTCAATATAGGCAACAATACAACAATTTTATAAAAACAACAAAATTCAATTATTCTTTATAAACAGATTGTTTATAAACTTATTATAAATTAGTAACAATACTCTTATAAAACTACAATCTTACTTATAAACTGATCGTTTATAAGTTATATCTATTAAGTAACAATATTTAACAATATCAATTATAATTTCTATTTATAGAAATTTCAAATAAACGACGTATTTTATAACAATGTCAATTTAAAAACTATTTATAGAAAAATCCTTTTATAAAGGTGTATTTATCAAAATATCAGTTTATTGTTATTATTTATTAAAGATTTCAAAGATATTTATTTGATTTATCATTAGATAAATTTTAATGATTTATTTATAAGTAATCTATTTTTAGATTCTATTTATAGATAATCTATTTTTAGATTCTAATTATAGAATTAAAACTATTTATAAATGTCTAATTATAGAAAGTTTAAAATTTTCATTATATCTCAAATTTTATTTGATTGTTATCTGCTCCTATAATAAGGAAATCTAATTTTATCAACAATCTATTTTTATTATACAAATTCTATTTATAGAATTTTATTTCAATTGTTGTAATTTTATTTTCATTGTTGTAAATTGAAATTTCATTGTTGCAAATTCTATTTTTAGAATTTTTTTAATTGTTGCAAATTCTATTTATAAATTTAGACTATAAATAGATTTAAAAATATGGAGGGATAATGTTCTCCTTTGAGATTAAAATTTTATTTTGAATTTTTCAAAACTTCTATTTATAGATTTTATAAATAGTTATTATTTATTTATAACTTTTATTATTAATAGCTTTCTATAAATAAACTATTATTCTATTTTTATATTTTTAAAATTTAGAATTTATTTTTTTTAAATTATTTTATTATAAATTCTCTACAAATATCTTTGATTTGTTTCCAAATTATTTTTAAAATTAATTTTCTTTTTAATAATTGGTTTTCTATAAATAGCCTTGATAGACTTTTAGATTTTAACTTTGATTTTTAAATAATCTTTTTAATAAGTTTTACTTAGATTTTATTTTAAATTAATTTATTAATAAAATATTCTATTATTTATAGTTTAGATATTATTAATCTTTTGTTACTTTAAAATTGTTTCAACTTAAATTCTATTATTACAAATCGGTATTGTTACAAGTTATGTTATTGATTACTTAATCAGTTAATTATTTATTATTTTATTATCATGCAGGTACCTGTCTTATTTTTATAGGCCTTGTTTCAATCAATTCTTATTAGTTAATTATTTCGTTTATATTTAATTCATATTATCAATTCTTAACCTAAGCTCTTAATTTAATATTTCCTTTTTCGAAATATTTTATGAAACGTTTCTTTCTAAAATCAAACAATTTAATTTTTCTATTTTCAAATTACAATTCAAATTACAAGCATTATTTTATTTATTTCCTTCTAATAATCCTGTTTAATAAATCTCTTTGACATGTGATCATATGTTTAAATAAAATTTCAATTATTTATTATTCTATTTATTTTTATCAATTATTAAAATAACTTTAGATTTCATTTATTTTCTATACTTCAAATTAATAATATAAAAACAAAAACAAAACATTTCCTTAATCTTCCAAATAGGCTTTATTTATTTGATTTCTTTTTAAATTTTAATAATTTCCCCTTATCTAACTTGCTTTGTTTACCTTTTAAAAACTCTTTATTTATTCCTTTATTTATTACTACTTATATTCAATTTTATTATCTCTTCAAATTTCTCAGTACAACACCAAAACAAATCGTCGCGCGTTGAAGCGAGGCGTTTGATTTTCTTGAAAAAAACACAGCGTCGCTAGATCATCTCTTCTGATCGTTATCTGCTTCAGCCCCCTTGAGATACTCTGTCTTTTTTTATCCTATTTCCTGGACCACGACTAATTAACCTCCTCTTTTACTCCTTTTTCCAATTTTTCCTTATCTATTCTCTATTATCTGCGTGGCAACAGAGATCCCTGCTTCTTCGCAGATAAACAAACTTACAGATAGATCATGTAGACGAAGTTCAAATCCGCGATATCAAAACTTGCCACACTCGATTACACATTAATATTCTTTAGTATTGTTATTATTAATCAATTAATTAATTATAAAATAGCCTTCATTGAATACTTCTAGGAAATGCCCTCTTACTAATAAACTTATTTAATTTTTTAAATCATCTACTATTTTATTGTTACCTTTGTTAAACTCATAATTTAAATAATTGTTAATTATTATTCGAACATATGATCCGTTTGATTATTTTATTATTTTGTTTTAAACATAGTTAACTAAATATCTCAATTAATTTTATAATCATTATCTTAAATTAACGTTTCGATTATCTTTACTTTAATTTCTATTGTTACCATTATTTGTATTATTTAATTAGGTTATTTATTTTTATAATTACAGTTAAAATTAATTTTGAATACATGATAGAGCTTAGGCATCATTTGATTGTTTATTGGACTTGGATCACGAGATAGTTAGTTGAACCCTTTTTAGCATTTGTTAATATAACTAATCACTGGCACTTGTTTAAGTACTAGATAGTTAGTGTAATTTTGTTATTTGTATCATGTTTTATATAGTACTTATCAGAATACTGTGTGTTAAACGCTGGTCACCGCGTTTCATTCAAGAACACGTGTTGCGGCTCTATCAGCGCGTGGCTTGGCTCGTTCATCGAAGTATTTACGGGCGTTTTTCGCAAATCGGTCACCCAACACTTTGCCTTGATCTTCTAATAAACACTTTTGATATTGTTTCACTGTTAAACTTCATAATCAATCCAGATGAAAGTGGATTATTAAAAAAACAACAGGTGTCCTTGATAAGATGCCGTTCATCCTCGTGGCCTAGATTCCAAGTGCCCTAATTCCTTCTCACACGTTTCCGGGTTACTGGTTCCTTTTTCACCCACTCTGATGGCAGCACTAATCAAAGACTGATCAATCAGTGTCACCTATCTCCCATGATTTGAATTATATTCAAATTTGAATATTTAACTATCATTCGAATCAAGAACACTGCTATTGCTCTTATAATTAATGAATTAAAATACTAATTTTGATGATTAATTAATTAATAAAAAAATGAAAAAATTGGGCATGCAACATATCCCCCCCGGAAGTTTGGATGAAACAACACCGTTATTTCAGTCGAACTTCCCTATCTACCTTCAACCAATTTTTTCCTTTTTTTGTTTGGGTAGTTGGGTGTTGTCGGATGGATGTAGGATAATGTATGCAACTCAATGATTTTCAATTTCAAAACAAAAACAAACACCTCATTCAACTTGATTGGCTTTTTGCCCAATACAAGTTGTTGATTCAGATTCTTTCTTCTGAAATGTTCGAACCGTCTTGGTTCCTAATTACTAAATTTCCTTAATCTATTAATTCCTACTTCTAAACTAAACTAATGCCTAAACCTAAACTTACTAATACCTAACTAAACCTAAATAACTAAAACACTTACTATCTAACTTATTACCTCAGGGCTACTTATTTGAGTAGTCCCTGGGTTTCTAACTTACACTAATTTCTTACTAACTATCTAAACTAAACGAAAACTAAACTAAACCTAATTATCTAACCTAAATACCTAAAAACCTAAACTTAACCTAAATACCTAACGTCAAATGTCTGTCTGGTCCGTCGTCTATCGTTGGTCAAAAAAAATTGTTCTATTAGGGACATAACTTTAATTAAGGTCATTGTCAAAAAAAATTAACCTAGTCCTCTAAAAGGGGTGGAAATATTAATTGGCTCGTTTTGGAGGGTCAAGTGAAATCTCAGCCTGTTTCTTACTCGGTTTCTAAAAGAAACCTAGACCCTCAACTGTTAACGACTAGGCGGATTGTAAGTTTTTAACTGTCTGATATTATATGTCCCTAATACTTCTTGTCGTATGCCTCTAATACTACAGGCCTTGTTTCCTACTACTCCCATAACCCTGCAAGGTCCTCTACCAAACAAAAAGAATCCTAGGCCCCCTCTTCCCGGCCTCGGAACTTCTTGTTCTTCGTATGGACCTTTGTACTCGTTCCTGTATTTGTCCTTCATTTTGAATTTGTTACGTCCTTGGTATCTTCGTTTCATCCTTCTGGCCCTCTCTACCACTAGGGTATCGAGAGTCAATTCAGGATTCGTATTTAATTTGTGAAACATGGGTTGAGTCGGTTTCGGTTTGGGTTGACCGTTGTGTGGCATATACGTGGTCATTCCCTTTACCGCATGCAAATTGATATTAAACAGGTATACCACCAAATTGCTACTTTTATCACAGGAATTGTGTTGACCATAACTGAAGGGAGGAAACAAACCAGATAGCTCTCTCATTATTCTCTCCACCGGATTGAGTTGTGAGTTTCTTATGGACGTTAGCCTACTCAGTATTCTGAGATCAGCTAACGTTCTTTTCTCGAGAGCACTAGAGACTCGCTCCTCTCTGTCAGTCAACACTCTTTCTGGTTTCTGTTCAGATTGTTGTTCAGTTTTGGCGGCATCTACTGATTGTTTTGGTTGATCGATAGACTCGTCAAGTAATTCAGATTTATTATCTGTTTCTTTTTCTGTTGGTATAGTGGGTAGTGTAAGTATTTCATCTCTGGTAGAAAATTCTTTTTCAGCTATAATAAAAGTATTGACACTTTCAACAATGCTTTTTAGATAGTAATGTGAACCAGAGACGGATGTACTTTGGCGCAGCCCTGTTCTTGACATTATTCTTTTTGTATCGTTCGTTAAATCCTGTGCCATTTTTTTGGCCAGATTTCCGAGATCTTTGAGGTCTTGTTGTACTACCTGGAATTGTTCCTGAGTTTGTTGGTTTTGGTTTTGTATTACTTTAAATTGTTCCTTTGTTTGTTCGCTTGCTATTTCTTGTTTTTTAAATTGTTGGTTTATTGATTGAAACTGTGGCATCATTGTTTGTTGCATCATTGCTTGAAGTTGTTGCAACATCAGTGCATTTGGGTCTTGTGGTGGGATAGGGGTTAAGCTTGGGACGGGATGCTGTGGGTTTGGCCCTAGTGCTGATGTTGGGTTAGGGTTGGGTAGTGGTTGGTCTGCACCCTGTTCAACTGGCGGAGTGATGTGCACTTGAGCTAATTGCTGTTGTAGTTGCTCATCATCCCCCAATTCGCCCACTGTATTATCTAGCAGAGCATCAACCGAGAGTTCAGACTGTATAACGCTGTCTGCGTTTTCCTCAGTCGATGTCTCCCGCTGTTCCCTATACTCCCTGTACTGACTCTCCCCCATCTCCCTCTCTCCACTCTCATCATCACCATGTTGTGACATTTTGTTGTTGTTTATGTCACTCTTTCCAAAGAATCACTCCAGGCCCTCTCTCCCGATCAACAGCGAAATCCCTGGCACCTCCACCAGATGTAACCTGCCCAAACTTAACCTTTGACTTACTGACACTCCAATAGCTCACGTAGTGTGCTATTGAAAGTTTCGATCAGTCTGGCCAAGTTTGGTGGTTGTCTATCCGCCCTATTTAAGATGTTTAATATATCAGTAACCGTGGGGGTGTGCGCTTACACTATATGCGGATAGGGTTACTGATAAGGCTATCGAATAAATTCGATAGATATAGTAGAATTTCGCTTGTTGATCAAGATTAATAGACGACCTTGGAGCCCCCTGTGAATATTTGTGGTGACTATGAGATAGGAGAGTTGGATAGGTTTTATTCAGTAATAAGAACACGATTTATTAAGATTTTAGATAACTG
>JALMQS010000102.1:6617704-6717831 GCA_024734495.1 Forficula auricularia
GATTCGTCACAATATATATTTTAAAGAGTTTATTATAAGTGGCTCGGTGGTCTGGTGGTTAAAATGCTTTCCTTAAAATTGGTAGGCCAAGTTCAAATCCATCTGTTGTCATTTTTTTTTTTAATTTCTTGCTGGCGTTCTTCAAATCTTTCTAGGCTATTCTTATTTCCCCACTATTGAGTCATTTCCCCTTTATTGTAACAAAAAATTTCGAAAAGAAACGTCTCTAAATCATTTATCTTTTGAGAATAGAAGAATTCCGGTTGCTTCTTTTTCTGATTTGCGAAAATTATGTATTATAAATCATCCGGGCAAGTGTAAGTCCCACTTAAATACTGAGGGTTCCCCACCTTAGGTCTTCTATACTGGAGATATCAATTATGTTCTTATTTATCGACGACAGGGAGAAAATAATAGAATCTTTATAATTTTTTTTCTAATTTTAAGTTAAATCACCTTAAAATAAACACATTGGAGCCAAAAAATATTTACATTTTTCTATATAAATATCCATTAATTATTTGGTAATTTAAGTAATACTAGTAACTCAACCAAAATAGTCTGTGAAAAAACACGCCAAGTTCGAAAAAGTAGTGAAATCTAGTGTGTAGGCAAGTTAAATTCGGCAATAATATTTAAGTTGAGAGATCTACTATTTTCTCAACTTAATTATTCTTGGCGAATTTAACTTGCCTACACACTAGATTTCACTACTTTTTCGAACTTGGCCTGTTTTGTCACAGAATGTTTTAGTTGAGATTTCTCTTCTTTTTGTAAGTAATGAAGAATCCCTTTGGTCCAAAGGGCTAGAATTTTTATTTTTGACCTGTTAATTTTTGAATTTCTATCCTTCAGGAGGGCTACAGAATATGTATACTAAATTTGGTTGAGTTTTGTCCAACGGGCTAGAATTTTCATTCCCCTCCTTCCATTTTAACTGGTTAGTTTTTGCATTTCTAGCCTTCAGGGGGCCCACAGAATATGTATACAAAATTTGGTTGAGTTTGGTCCATAGAAAATTTGTATTATTGGAATTTTTCCTTTGTTTGTGTCCCAAACTCTACTAGCAGGCGAAATTTCATGATACTGGAATGATTGGACGTACGCTAAAGGTTTTGATGACCTGTCAGTGAGTGAGTGAGTTCCAAAATTAGTTATTTTCTCATGTCCATATCTCAGAATCTATTTAAGCTATATTATTGAAATTTGGTACTCTCCTCAAGATGGATTACATAATTATATGTGTTTAATTTCAGCTCTGTATCTCAAATGGATTCCGAGTTGCAGAGGGGGTCGAAATTGGCTCGAAATGGTTCGTGTAAATATCGTAAAGCGTGTACGACCAAGCTAATGCTCGAACTTGGCCTGCGCACGCTGTGCGCTTTGTTAACATTTTTTAGGCTCTGATTATTTTTTTTAAATCTTTCAATCTATTCCGTTTAGCATTATATTCCGAAAAATTCATTTGGCCCGCTGACGAAAAAAATTTACCACCCTGGACTATAGTATGAATTCAAGAGATATTACCTAGACTGTATTTATTATATTTAATAATAGTTGCATTTTTCCTTACTGACAGAGACAAGAACAAATAAATAAATATATTACTAAGTGGAAAATAAAAACGAAAACAAAAGAAGCTAAAAAGAGAAACCGCCAGCTGGTGTCTGATTCACGTGATCAAGCCCTGAAATTATAATTAAATAATAAAAAAAACGTGTTTTTTAATGTTCAGGTAAAGTATTAGTATTAAGGAGTGAAGGAAGAGTGGGGTGGATGCTTTGGACCACTCTAAAGTAAAGATAACATATGTTGGGGGACCGGGCTCATTTCAAGGGGACAGAGACAGCCCTTATTGTTCCGCATAATGCTCACTCAGACCCAATCTGTTCGAGCTTCCTTTCTTTTATTTTTATTTTGATCAATACCTCCAAGAAGATCTTCTTTATACTTTCCCTTATCTAGCGAAGGGTTGCGACTAAAAATACACGACTTAACGTTATTGTAATCCTAAATTCAATGAAGGTATTTTTAGTCATTTGTCTCATTACCTGGGGTAGATATCGTGATTTAAAAACAAATAAATAAATTTCATGCTATATTCCAGAGCTTCTTAAACTTTTTTCATTCGCGATCTCTTTTCGTCTGAGAAATTTTTACGCCACAGCCACAGGCATGTAAGTATATAAAACAGATATATCTATAAATCAAACATTTATTAATAAATTGAATATTTTCTACATTTGATTCAATCGCGAATCAAATATAGGTAATTTTTGTCAAATATTGAGTGAAAATAATATCTGAACTTATATATTTCTAACTTGAAATAATGATGTTAAATAAAATTTATAATTTTTCTCATCAATATATCAAAGAATAATTGATATATAGTATCAACCAGAATTGTTTTGACCGCGCTTTTTCGAAAAATATATATTTCGTGAGACTACTGCGGATGACGCTATTGGAGTCTGCGGAGTCTTAAGTCTGGACCAAGAAAGAAAAAGATGTTGATATATCAATTATTCTTTGAAATATTGATGAGAAAAATAATAAATTTTATTTAACATCATTATTTCAAGTTAGAAATATATAAGTTCAGATATTATTTTCACTCAATATTTGACAAAAATTACCTACTTTTGATTCGCATAATCAAATATATGAAACATTCGATTAATTAATGGCATGCATCTAACATACATGCTAATAGACCGAGCGCTCTGGGCTGGGAGATTGAATATATAACATCTTAGATTTCAAATTCATTTGGTGATCCATCCGAATGTCATGCGGGCTATACGCAAAATGACGTTGGATTGTAGCTAAATGGATCACATCTTTTGCTCTCTTGGTCCAGATTTAAGACTCCGCAGACTCCAATAGCGTCATCCGCAGTAGTCTCGCGAAATATATCTTTTTCAAAAAAGCGCGGTCAAAACAATTCTCGTTGATATATCAATTATTCTTTGTTATATTGATGAGAAAAATTATAAAATTTATTAATAACAAATTATAACCCCCCAGTCGGGGCTCGTGACCTGTTTAAGGCTGCGGTCACAGTGGCTCTGACATCGGATCAGAGCCCGAGGGGTGAACACGTCTTTGGAATTATTTTGGATTAGATCAGGGGTGTCCAACCTTTTGGCTTACACGGGCCACATTTGAAGAAAAAAAATGTCTCGAACCGCGGATAAAATATTATAATTCTATTGATATTTGTTATTCAAAAATGATAGCTAATAATGTAGAAATAAGAACTTATTTTTTTAGTTCATAGTGAGCTTCTAATTTTACTTTTCATAAATTTTATACTTTAAAATAGCTTCTCATATGTAAATACATACCTACATACTTACAAAAAGTATTTGTTTATATTTTTTCCTGGCTAGATAATTAATATAAAATTCTAATAAAGAGACAATATTTGATATTTCTTTCAGATCAGTATCTAATTGTTGTTCTAGAACATTCACTAAGAAAGTTTTCAAGTAGAAAATTTATTTCTAATGAAAATGGAGTCGAAAATAGACCAAAATGATAATTATTTTTTCGGAAATCTTGAAATCTAGTTCCAGATTCAAAATTTAAAATTAGCACTTTTATTTTTCGAAAACTTCACAGTAGATTTTCAGACTTCTTATTTTAGAGAAAGAAAATTATCAGGCCAAATTGTTGTGTGTTTTCTAGTATCTACAATAAAACTTTGAGATCTATTTATATATAATAGATCTCAAAGTTTTAAGGAATTTTATGACTTTATATTGGGCTACGGGTTGAACAGCCCTGGTTTAAATCGAATGAGATTAAAGAAGGATATGAGGAATGATAATCTATTTTTTAAAAGGGTCACGGATATAATAATCCCTTTTCTATTGACATGTAAGAACGTGCAAAGATCTAAAAGACAAGCCCTGACAAGTTTTAGTCCTGGAGAGAAATTATCAATAAATTGTAATTGTTCTAGAAAATCCCAATTCTTTGTCTCCTTATATTAGAATGATAACTATTAGATTAGACTTGGTTAGTGTCGTAGCATATAAATTACTGAAATAATAAATAATTTAGAAAATGAAAATATGAGAAGAAGAAGAATTTTTGAATATTCGAAACTTCATTATTTTTTTTATCTTATATAATTGAGCTTATAATTTTGCTTTTAGTGAATTTTATTATTCTTGAAAAAAGCTTCACTTATTATATGTACAAATAAATGTACATTCATATTTCGAAAAAAGGAATAAATATATCTATATATATAAAATTAAGGTTTTGTCTGTACATAGGTCCAATTCACGCCAAATTTTGGTTGCACACGTTTCAAGCAAAGTTATGAACGAAAACACCCTCAACAAAATTCCTGTCTGGCTGTCTGTCTGTTTCAGTGGTTTCCGCGAAAAATTGCTCACGATTCACGTCAAAACGGCTGAAGGGATTATTATGAAATTTCATATTTGTATCAGAGGTAGAAGACCTAACTTACGTTTTTAGCTATATAACGTTTTGATATTTTGACCCCAGAAGGGTGTTTGGGGGGGGGGGGCACGATTGAAAATTATCAAATAACTCCTAAACTATTAACTCTACGACAAGTTTTATAATAAGCAAAGTTGTAGGGGATGTGATTTCTGACAACCTTTGTTTAAACAAATTCCCCCAAAAAACCACCCAAAAAGGGAGGGAGGGTGAAAAATATGTAAATTGGGTGCAGGGTTGGTGGAGTGGGGGGTTCAGTGACTTAGTGGGTGGGGTGCGGGATGGAGTGTTGGGGTTGTGATGTGGGAGCGGGGGTTGGGAACGGGTGCGGGGGGTAGAGGTGCTGGGTGGGTTTCGGAAGGGGTGGTGGGTGGGAGTGGAGTGTGAGGGTGGGGTTCGTAGGTTGGGGGTCCAGAGGGCGTGCCTCCTGGCTAGCAAGAGGGCCGCCGAAGGCGGGCCTTGCAGATAGTCTCTACATATAATTCTCAATGTTTTAAGGAAGTTTATGGTTTTATGTTGGGCCACACTCATTGCATGCGACTCCGCGGGCCACGGGTTGGACAGCCCTGCATTAGATAATCCCACTACATCTGTAGATCTTTCTACTTGGAAATGAAAGTGGAAGTGGAAGTAGGTGTACACGATATTATATCGCGATTCACCCCTCACCAGAGCCTATACCTTTTGTTTTGTTTGAAAAAAAAATTCAATACTCCGACCACCCTGAACTGAGTAATTTTGCATAATAAATATATTATAATAAAATCTACATTGTATAGTTTATAATGAATATTTTATCCTATATTATTTAATCAATGTTTCGTATTATATTATTTTGCTACTTAACTAAATTGCATCATCGAATTTATGATATTTTTCTCTAGGATTATCTTTTTATTAATGTTGTATTATACTTATAATAACGATAAGAATGAACAAAAGGATTAAGATATAAAATATTCCATAGAACATATTAAATGGATATCTAATTGTAATGGCGATCATTTGGATTGGTTCCATCTCAATGTCCATTTAAGTGGATAACCCATTCAATAACAGGGACAATGAAGGGTCATAAAGAACCTATTAGAATTAGAGGGACAAGGATATTATCGATTATTTCTTTCCCCTGACAATATAACAATTTAGATATATTTATCTGGACTGGACCTGGCTTAGGCATAACCGAGGGGTGAACCGCGATTGGAATTAGGTGTACACGTCTTTAGAATTATGTGGAATTATTTTGGAATTCATTAGATAATGCCTCTTCATCTAGTGTCTTCTACTTGGAAATGAAAGTGGATGTGGAAGTAAGTGTACACGATATTAGGTAGCGGTTCACCCCTCGTGCATTACTCAAACGAAAAGACTAATATGATTACTTACAACTCAGACATAGACATTTTTCATATTCAAAATTGATTTTGAGTATATAGTGGTATGATTTAAAATCCAGAGAAATATAAATGACCATGGGCGCCATTGACTAGAAAACCCTGACATGAAAATAAAATAATCAACAAAACAAAACAAAACAAAACCTAAAAACGACCTTTCTTGTTTATTTTTTTTTGGGGGGGGGGGGGTCTTTCGCCCTCACTCAAAAAAGAAAGCGTTAGTACTAAAAACACATTAACTTTCTGAGTTTTCTTTGATAGGTACTATTATTGCTTACGATTTCGGCACCCTCATAGGCCTTGTGCCCTTTGTGCCTAGGCAGGCCCTTCATATTAACCATTTATTATGATAGGGGATGCTTGCTCCAAAATTCAAATTTAAATTTTTGATTCTTAATACTTTCAGTCGTTTCCTTTTGTTTTTTTGTGGTTATTTAAAAAACATTGCTTTTAGTATGTTTTTCCGAATTTCTTACCCTTGTGAGCTAGCTAAAACACATACTTGACCCCCTCGTATGTTTATTTTATTTAATCCATTTTTATTTTACAATACATAAATCTAAGGTATTGCTTAGTTTTTCGAAATATCTAAAAAAAGATTAAAACTCTGTTAGATCATTATGTAGAGAATGTAGAGTGTTCTATTCTCGTTTGGTGTGACGCCTTAAATTTTTATTAATGGTAAACATTTTTCTGACTGAAACGAAATATAACCTCGAGTCCAAAAAGGTGCAACCTCTAAAGGCCTGGGTTGGCCCCTCCATCGTGAAAAGAAGAATAAATAATTTTATGGGCTGGGCGGGGGTCGAAGATATCTGTGGATACGGGTCTTAAATAGCTGAAGGTTATAAGTAGCGGGAAAGATGGTGGCAGGGAGCGAGTCTCTGGAGGTCATAGGGATAAAAGAGTTGGCGAAAGCGCTTGTTCGACTTTTATCCAATTTGACAGCGAAGGGGTGCTGAGCGTTTGAAAACCGCGTGTTTCTCATAAAGACGGCATTAGGGGGGATACTTGATTTCAGCTCGACTGAACAGACACCGTGATAGTATCTGTAGTACAGGGAAAGGGCAGAAACGGTTCTACCGTGAGCCAGGGAGTCGATTGAGTTGGTTAGAGCCGGGTCTCCTATTAGTTTAATTGATCGCTTCTGAATTGAATCCAGTGTAGCAAGAGAATCCTTGGAGGCACCCCTCCACAGATGAGAGCCATATTCGAGACAAGGACACACTCACTTACTAACAAATAACTAAACTACACTCAAAAATCCAATTAGACCAGGCAAAAATAAACAAATATAGGTATATACATCTTCTCGGGGTGACTGTGTCAATGGTTGAATCGCTTACTGGCGCTGACTCTGGGTTGGGAGGTGTTGGCCTTGTTATGATTACATATTGAGAGAGACTTGCTCATTTACATGTAACTATTTCTGTATTCTTTTTATTTCTGCTCTACCAGGTATCCACCTGAGAGCATTATTTTATAATAAATAAATATATCTATTTTTGTTATATGTATACACTATACATATACAGAAAATTGTTAAGATTTTCATTTGACTATGGATTTTTATCTAAATATATATTTTAGAACAAAAGTGTAAACACAAAAGATGTCCAGATTCAAAAACTGGATCAAATTTATTGATATCTTTCCGATGGAATATAATAAAAAGATAGAAGAGGGCTAAAAATAAAAATTATAAAAAAAATGTTTTCATTTTAAGAATCATGATTTCTTCGGAACTACTTACTAGCGCTAGCTAGAAGCTTGAAATTTTATAAGGAGACTGCTTTTAAGAATAGTTTATCAGAATTGCTTTAAAAATTAAAAATTTTTTTCGTCTTAAAAGTAACACGCTTACCAATTTTTAAGATATTAGCTCTAGTTACATAGAAATCACGGGATCTTAAAATGTAGTTGTTGTATAATTTTTTTTTTTAATTTCTACAGGGATGTATCAATAAATTTGATCCAGTTCTTAATCCTGAACATTTAATTATTAAATTTCCTATTGAAAAAAAAAAGAGACATCGGGTATATATTATATAGGTATACAAATTGCACATGTATATTGAACACTTGTTTTGGTCGTTACCCCCCCCCCCCAAATCCCCCGAATAAATAAATAAATAAACAATAAATATAGAATCCTAATTATGAGTATACTTAATATTAAATTCTATTAAAGTGCAAATTTACTAGACAAAGAGATACATATAAAAATAGAGTCTATAAATATTCCCCAGAGGGGACGGACATACAATTCATTTCACTTGCCTGGCTGGTTATTATGCATTTTAATAAAAACAAATTCAGCCACGACCGACCAACCATAAACCACAAATATATTACTATACTACTATCTCATCCTCTCTACATGAATTAAATATACTAACACGCCAACATAAAATTTAAAAAAAACACCCAAAACGTATTAATATTCAAATATAGCCCTGATTGACTGTACTTTCTCTTTCTTTCTAATAATAAAATATTGTAATTTAAAAACTTTCATTTATATAAAAATAAATTGTAGTTTTGTATAAATAAAATATAAAGTAAATTAACAAATATATCTACTAGACATGATAGGTAATTTTTTTAAGGTTATTTATTAAGTTTTAAATTTAAATTAGATTTATCTCTTATATTTTATTTCCTTAACCTTTTTAATAAATGTCTAAAACGTGGAAAAAAATAATTTTAAAGTATGATTTTCTTGTCTGTGTGAATTCTGACTCTAAAAGTTGGAGAAACTAATTATAGCACTTACCAAAGTGATTGTATTCTGCAAACAACGAACTGTGTTTGGATTTTGAGATTTAAAGGTTTTGAAAATGCAGCAAATCAGAAAAAACAAACTATGAGGAGCTATCTGACGGTTGAAACGAATGAGCTAAAATTTGACTGTTGACAAACATAAAATGCACCTTTATGACAAGTTTCAAAATTTTACCTCAAACCTTTCACCAGACCACTGAATGTTGAAAAAGTTTTCATATTTGCAACACTTAGTAGGGTCTTTTTTGGGATCTTATAAACGTAAAAACCATAGAGTAATATAGAGTGGAATGCTACCGAATATCGAAAAGCGCTCTCTAGCGGCTCGGAGAACATTATTCTTAGTCCTTAAGAGACATCCAAAGATCATAGTCATAGGACATTCAAAGCCTTTGTCACAGATAAAAGATTCATACAGGCTTTGTGCTAAACGTTCATTTAGAAAATTTTCCAACGTACAAATTTATAAATTAAAATTTTATTAAATATGTCTAGTTCTCGAAGGCAATGTTTTCTGAAAGGTTGCTTTCTCGACATAAAATCAGATAAAGAACATACTTTTTTTAAACGACCTAAAAATCCTGAAATGTAAGTACCCTATATAAAATTAACAAGTAATTTATTTCTTTGATTTTTATATGTTAATTCTTTAATAATTTCATTATTTACCTAAAGACAGCAGTTCCCGCCATTTTATTGCCCATCCCAGAGAGCTCTGTAAATCGTATACGCTAAAATACATTATCTCCATATGGAGCCATCCACTCTATATTACTCTATGGTAAAAACTATCTTAATAAAAACCTACATTTTCTTTGAGAAAATAATGATATCAATATTTTGAATAATTACTAGTAGAAAGAATCATAGGTAGAAATTCAAAATTGAGAACAACTTGTTTTGTTCAAATAGAAATTCAAGAGCGATCGAAACATCATAATTAAATTGTATTATTTATTGTTGTTTCAACAAATAGTTATAAACAATGATGTGTGATTTTAATAAAAATATAACTCTCAGTTTTAAAATCTGACCCCGGAGTAGAGACAAATTTTAATAAAATAATAAGTAGTATCGTAAATTGGCTTATGGCTAGAAAGGCCCAAAAGCAAAGAAAAACTTTAAGTTTATTTTTACAATTAATAGAACGAAAAATCATGAAATATTCTTTGGTCCACCTTTAAATGACTAAAGGACTAAACGTACTAGAAAAATAAAGTAAAACTTAGGATATGTTTGTCCTATTAGATTCGTTTAATGTTGGCAATCTGATACTCAACTCGGTGAATATAATATCTCTTATGCTAGTTAACCAAGTAACAAAATAAATCGTTTCAAAATTTAGACGTTAAATGATTCTCTGGACTGGAACTCGAACCTATAATCCAGCAATTGATCTTTTTCCAAAAAAATGATTAAGATTCATGGAGCGCGGAGAGTGGGTTTGGCCGAATCTGCCTAAAGACCTCAAGGGGGAAGAAAATCTGGATGAAAAATGACACCACGCCCTCCTTAATGGGGGCTGAAGACGATGGCCTTGCAGGTCGGCCCTTAGGGAGGTTCAAAAATGCTAATATTCATCATTGGTTATAGGTAGAGAGAAAGAGAGGGCGAAGGAACGCCATCTTTCGGGAGATAAAAAATCAATATTGAAAAAATGAACTCTTTCTTAAATTTTATAACAAACAATACATTCAAGAGTATTTTCGAAATTCAAGTAATAAATTTGAAGATAATGTGATAACTTTTTCAAGGCTTGTGTTTCTTAAAATTCAATATATTCTCAATAAAATAAAAACAATAATTGTATTTTGTATTGAAAAACTGTTTTTTACACAAGTCACTTTTTCTTTTCTTTATAGTTAACTCACTGAATGTGTGGCCTTTGTTTTTTGACCATTATCATAACTATTATCTTATTAAAAAAAAAATAACTTCAAATTATTATTTAATAAGAAACAATTTATGTGTGTAGAATTTCTAAAAAGTTCTTTTTTTGCTGGCTAAGCTTTCGAAATTCAATAGAGACGTTGCAATCATGTCACACCGCAAGCTTTAAATTTTAATTTAACTGAAAAAAACAAAGACGGTACTTGAATATTCTTAATTGAACGTTGAAGGAGTCATTGTTCTTTCGGAAATCGAACCAGACTCTTGGACGAGAGGCTCGTAACACTTTCTTTATTTTATAAGTACACTTTAAATATTTCACAAAAGAGACTTAACCTCTCGCTAGTATAATTCTCTATATCTGTGGTTCCCAAACTTTTCCAAGTCGCGGCGCCTTTTTTCAATTATAATTTTCCCATGGCGCCCTATTATATATTATTTATTTTGGCTGCGTATGAGGGGGCCTCCTCTTACAACAGATTTTACCCTAAAAAAAAGAATTTCTAATCGTAAATAAGAGAATAATATATTAAATTATTAATATATTTATATAAATTATATATATATTAATAATATTAAATACATATTTTTAGCTTCTCACTTTGTTTTTAATTAGGCCAAATGTCTTGCTTCAATTAATTATGAAGCTTCGCGGCGCAGCTGTGAAGAGGCCGCGGCTCCCTGGGGCCCACCGTTTGGGATCTCTGCTATTTATTTTTCAATTCCAATGCAAAGATAATGCCTAATTTTTTTTTTCAATTAAATTAAAACTATTATTGCTTAGTGAAAATATTTATTATAAAACGTTAGCGTAAGTCCGGTATAGTTGAATAGTTTGTTTTTTAAAAAATAAATTTCTTCTAATGTAGAGCCATTTTTGAGCTCATAGTATACACCTTGGATGGACCACAGAAATTTTTAGAAGCCTATGGGAAAAATGATGGAGATGTTTATTCAAGGTCTTCATTCCCGGGACAACTCGAATATTTATATACATAGATACCATATAGTTATAGCTATATGAAAAATAAAATAAAATTTATTGATCGTTTTATAATTAAAATAAATACAAATGGTTTATTAAACGTTTTGAATATTGTTTTTTTTTTAAATATGTATTTATTATAGGTAGGTATATGTAAATATATAAAGACAAGAAAAAAATGACTGAATTTCTTCGTAAAACCACATCTTCATAATAAACTATAAACCATAAGAAAATTTTACATATATGAAAAAAAGTTAGATATAAATAGTACTATGAATTTAGAAAATTTAATTTTATAATGATCGAAAATTTTAAAATAAAAATTCAATTAATAAAAAGTTAGATATTGAGTGTTTTTCGAAACTTGGAATATAAGTCATAAAAAGCATAATAAACACACTGTTAAAATTTGAAAACGATTTACCACATCAAACATGAAATAATTGCAATTAAAAATGGAATTTTGTGCATATTGTAACATGGGAAAGGATGGGAAAATGATCATTATTTAATTTTTTTTCATTGAAGGACTTTCAGGATCTTGATGAAAAATTAATATTTGTTAGAATTATTCGGAGTAACTTAAAAAAAAATTAAAATTATTTACCCCGTAGTTTTGATAAAAAATAATAAAAAAAAAACATATTTGGGCGATTATTTTTAGTGGAGGGGATATAAGAACATTCACTTGGAAACGATCTATTCATAAAAAGAATATAGTAGTGTGAGAAGTACAGTCACGTTAAAAAACATAACCTAAAATTTTCGCACTGTTCATATATACATATAGAGTGGTTACGAGGGTAAAACTTTTTGTGTGGATTATCGCGAAAAGACTACCTTAATATTTATTTCAATGTAATTTCATCACCAAAGACAATTTGTGTATCATTGTCTACTTTTCAAAATATTTATATTTTTCGAAACGTTTGAGATTTTAATAAACGTTTAAAAATTATTTGTATTTTTTTCTTATAAAAGATTTGTATTTATTTATACATTTGGTACCTTAACTCTCAATATGCGGGTCGCAATCGCACGTGGGCGTTTTACAAAACTTTTTGAATTTAATTGTTATTTGCTTAAGGCAGGTCCTTGTTGCCTAACCTCTCTTACTCTGTGTCGTCACGTTCTTCTTTTCCTTCTCCACTGGGGTCAGATTGTTTGTCCGTCTGTCTGGAGGTTGGGCTGTCCTTAATCCCTTTTGCGGGCCTCTCCTTTTGAATAAGGCCACTTCTCTAAGAGCAGGGATTAGTATCCAAGAAACGATTCGTTTCAATGAAGCGACTCGTGCATAAGAACTTGTGCCAACAGGACAATTTAAACACAAGCGACGCAAATTGCAAGCCGGATACTTAATGCATTCGGCAACAGACCGCCATTAAAGGGTGCGTCACGTAAACGCGTAAAAGGGCCGGCGCCATTACGGCCACGAATTATGAGCGCTCTATAATATCATCAGCAATGAGAGTCTCAGTCCTAAAGAAAATTGGGACAATTTAATCCTGCAGTTTAAAAAGAGAGCAAGAGACCAAAAACACGCCACTTGACATTCAAACAAATCTACACTTTACATGCAGAGAGAGCCGGAGAGCGAAATCATTAATTGGCTTGGCCGTTTCTTTTGGCAAACAGAGGCCGGGCAAAAGCACACCCCGCGGAATTCTTACCATTTATACTAATTAAAAGGATTTGTATTTATTCGTTGCAAAAAAGAACTATTTAAAACATTTAGGTTTTATTATTTTATTTTATTTATTTGAACGGAACAAGTCATTTTATATATTATGAAGCATACATATACATATTAAATTATAAATCAGACTACTAAATAATAGTATAATCTATCTACCCAGCATCAGTTTCTTAACAAGAGAACAATTGTTAACGTCAACGCCAATGAACCCGACATTACATATGGTCATTATTCGGTTTAAGGTCGAATCCATCATGCAGTTTGATCTCGGGCAATCAATGTAAAACATCTCTTGCGATCTCAAACTACGACATGGAACATTTATTTTTAGTTGGGATAGTAGTAAATTGCTATCTATTTGGCTATTTAATAATTTATATGTATATAAAGGCAACATCAAAATAACGACGTCTGCTATCAAGGTCAGGAAGGTTAAATTGAATTTGTAAAGAGACATATGAAGAGGAATCATTTTGGATGTGCAGTCTAAAGGACAGCCTGCGAAGAAATTTATTTTGTACAGATTGGAGAAGTTGTTTTCCTGCTGAGGTAAAACGGACTCCATACTTCGGAGGCATACTCAACAACTGAACGAACTAAGGATTTGTAAAGATGGATGAAGCAGGGTTTAAGAATTTATTAAAAACTGAACTTCTGATGAGAGAAGGAGTTACACCAAAAAAGGTGCAACCCCTAAAGGCCTGGGTTGGCCCCTCCATCGTGAAAAGAAGAAGAAAGAATTTTATGGGTTGGGCGGGGGTCGAAGGTATCTGTGGATACGGGTCTTAAATAGCTGAAGGTTATAAGTCGCGGGAAAGATGGTAGCAGGGAGCGAGTTCCAGTCTCTGGAGGTCAAAGGGATAAAAGAGTTGGCGAAAGCGCTTGTTCGAATTTTATCCAATTTGACAGCGAAGGGGTGCTGAGCGTTAGAAAACCGCGTGTTTCGCGTAAAGAGGGCATTAGGTGGGATAATTGATTTCAGCTCGACTGAACAGACACCGTGATAGTATCTGTAGTACAGGGAAAGGGCAGAAACGGTTCTTCGGTGAGCCAGGGAGTCGAGTGAGTTGGTTAGAGCCGGTTCTCCTATTAGTTTAATTGCTCGCTTCTGAATTGCATCCAGTGTGGCAAGAGAATGCTTGGAGGCACCCCTCCACAGATGAGAGCCATATTCGAGACAGGGACGAATTTGAGCCTTATACAGCATAAGAAGTTGACTGGGAGTATAACAGCGTCTAGACCTAAATAGGAGACCAAGCTTGCGCGCTGCAGCTTTAGCAGTGGTTGAGATATGGTCATTCCATGAAAGGTCAGACCCTAGAGTTACGCCTAGCATTGAAATTTTATCCCTGAATTCTAGTGAGTTTGAGTCGAATGATATGTTTGGGAGGTTTCTGTCGACGCGCCTAGAAATAAGGCAACACTGAGTTTTCCCTGCATTGAAGTTAACTAAGTTTTGGGATCCCCAGTTTTTAAGTTTGCATAAGTCTAAATTAATTGAAGAGGCAATGTCTGCACGGTTTTGCGATGTAGGGGCGTTATGTAGGGTGCTGTCATCTGCGTAACAATGTACCGGATTGGAGGGCAAGTTTAGAAGGTCGTTGATATAGATAAGAAAAAGCGTAGGGGAGATAACCGATCCCTGAGGAACTCCAGCGTTGGTGTGGAAGGGGGAAGATGATATTCCATCGATGACAACCTTAATACTACGGTCTGAAAGAAAACTTTCGAGCAACTTACAGAGTTTCGGTGCAAGGCCGACGGAGGTCAATTTGGCAAGAAGATTTTTGTGCCAGACCATATCGAAGGCTTTTGAAATGTCTAAAGCTACCGCGAGGGTCTCATTCCCGGCCTCCAAGGTTTTGTTCCAGATATGAGTTACATATGCTAGGATGTCACCTGTCGACCGGGATTGCCTGAAGCCGTATTGCCTATCGTGGATAAATTTATTTGACTCTAAGTGTCGTAGAACTTGCTCGTTGATGGCCTTTTCCATAATTTTGGATAAGACAGAAGTGATCGCTATAGGTCGATAGTTTTTTATGTTGGAAGAATCGCCTTTTTTCTTAATTGGTTGGATTCTGGCTAGTTTCCAGGCTTCCGGAAATATTCCAGAGTTATAGGAGAGATTGTATAATTTGGATAGTATAGGAGCAAGTTCAGGGGCACATTTTTTAATGAGAATGGCGGGGATATCGTCGGGGCCAGCAGAAGAGTTGTTCTTTAGATTCAATATATATCAATATATGGCTTGTATTTCTTCCACATTAAAAGAAACTTAAAGAATTTACACTCCATAGAACAATTAACCGAAAAGATTTTGTTTTGCCCAGAGTAGCAGAGTTGTTGATTCATAATGAGAAATCAATGAGGTTGTCCTCTTCTTGGTATGTATGTATGGATGTGAAACCTGGACGATGGAGAAGCGGTAAGAAAGAGATTGGAAGCTTTCGAAATGTGGAACTACAAAAGAATGCGGGAAATCAAACGGATAGATAAAATTACAAATGAATAAGTTCTTGAAAGAATCGGAGAAATAAGAACATTGTGGAAGAGTTTGAGGAAGAGAAGTAGTCAGATGATGGGACACATTAAGACACGGATGATTGATTAGGGATGTTTTAAAGGGGGAGATTGGAAAGAAAAAGAATGTAGAAGGACCAGATTAGAATATTTCTTAAGGATATGGGATATGGGTCATTTAAAGAGGCCAAAGAGTTGGCATGTGACAGAGCCGAGTGGGCACGTGATATTGTGTCAAACCACTAGGACTGTATACTCAATGATGATGACGTTTTTGGTGTTCCAAAAAATTTGGCCTGTCTTCACACTATTAAATGGGGCATGGGTATGGTAAAGTCGTGTGGTGTGTTTAAGATACGCTGAAATTTTAATTATCGCTGCTACAAATAGACAAACCACTGTCTTTTGAAACAATTTTTGAGCCCTGAAGACTAGAAATTTCATATCTTTGTTCAAAATATGCATTTTTTATTTTCTTTTTATAAAATTTCTACTTAGTATTTAACATTTAAAATTAAGATTGATTTTATCAGCCTTAGAAGTCATCACAAAGTGCTTAACTTAATCTATATTATAGGTGAAAGTAAAAAAATCGAATTCGGTATTCAAAATAACCTGTATTTAAGGCTAGGCTTTTTAAGCAGACAGCTCAAGAAGAAGTTTTATTTATCTTCTTCTGATTTCTCCATTTGGCTTATTACTCTTATGACAGGCAGTTCTTTTTTAACTGCTCAATGAAATGAAGAATCCTAGCTTCTATTCAACCCCGGGATTGTCCAATCTATTTTATAAAAGACCATTCAAATTACATCCAGAGAGAATTTTTTAATTAAAAGAACGAAATTTCCAATTAAACTCTTATATAAATCTTGATTTAAATGTCAACTAGAAAAAATATGCAAGCAAATCACAGACACGGTAATGAACAAGATCGTAAAGGGACAAACCAACCAGCTAACTACATTTTCATTTTATTTTAGATAAATTAGAAAAGCCAAGTCATCCTTTTTGAGGTGGAATTGATTTTTTTTTACTTTGTTATTTTATACGTCATTTTATTTCACTTTCTGTTTATTTATTTATTTTTTCATGTACATTTTAATAAAAGATATAATCCGAAAGGAAATTAGAAAGAAGTTATAAACGATATCAAAAGTTCTTTGGAAATATTGAAAGAAATTTTCATTTTTATCGCAGACAATGTTAACTTCGCCTCCAATGTTATTAAAAAATATTAGATTATAACTATAACTTATTTTTTTTATAATAGTTTAAATCTCTATCTATACTTTGGTGAAGCTTCAATCTCACATTAGCTAGCAAATTTTTGAAAATGTAAACATTTTCTCAGAGTCTTTCTTAAAATCTTGACACTTTCTCTTGAATTATACAACTATCAGTTGATTATATAAAGTTAAAAAAACTAAAAATTAGCTTTTTGAAACATGCAGGGTTTCTTTTTTTTGCAATAAAATATATGATTGACCGACGAATTTACTTTAAAAAATCATATAAATGCTATGTTTGGATGTAAGCATAAGCAGTATGATAATACAACGCATTGCCAAATCATACAAGAGTTAATATCAGCTGATTTCAATAAATCAAACTAACTTTTGTATTTAATTATTTTTTTTTAATTGTATTTATTTCAAACATTTACGGCTTTCATACTATTTATTTTTTAATTCTATTATTTTTCATTTGTATTTTAATTTATTTTATTAAATATTATATACTACACTTCTTTTGACTCAACTGGAGCTAAATGACCTCCTTAAGAAATAAGTAATATTTTATAGAACTAGGTACTTACTTATATGTAATTATTATATATAAATACATATATATTATAATAAACAAAAAAATTAAAATAATAAGATTAAAAAGAAAAAAAAATTATATTACAATTAAAATACATAAAGATAAGTATATTAAGTATACTTAGGTAATATATATAATAAATTTATTATATGCGATGAATACATGGCAAGGAGAACATTTCGAAACGATCGATTATATTCAAGGATTTTTTCTTTTGTAATTTTCCAAAAATATATAGAAGAAATTAATCATTTATTAATGATATTATCAATAAATAAATTAGAGGAAAAAAGTAAAAGCTTCTTAATACTCAGTCAGCGTTCCACAAATATTAAAGATTTGACAATTTTTTGACAGCGAACGGTTTGATCTATAAATTTTATACTTGACATAGATATTCATTTTATTAATACAAACATATCAATGATTTCACTTCATTAATTGTATCTGTCAGAATCATCCACTCTCCATTTATTGAATAAAATTAGCCCTTTCACTAAATATAGTATTGTTTCTGCTCTTTTCGCCCAATAGATCAGAATTTGTTTATATTTTATAATTTGCTTAAAAAAAAAATATTTCGAATCAAAATAAGCCAAAAGTTGTTAACGCCATTTTAGCATTCATCGACAAAATTTTATATTGTACAAATTTACATCAGTCTATTTGTTTCTAAGTTTACTTAGCATGGAAAAGAAAAAAATAGTGAAAAAACACTAAAATTAACAGACAGCGTACCCGACGAGTTTTGAAGTTTTGCTACTCATTTTTATTATGAAGTAAAAATTTATTATTTTTAATATATTTAAGTTAAATTGAATTTCAAATGTTATAAGTTGAGTTGTAAATTAGGGCCGAGAAACCTGCGACCCAACGAAATGAAACGAATGAAATGAATGCCTTCTGATATAAAATAATAAACTTCATATTATTATAGTACAATATTTATCTTTTTTGATCAAGAACTATCGTTAAAATTAGAAAATTTTATATGAGCCCCGAAATAATTTTTTCTCCAAATATAGCCCAAGGAAGTCAAAAAGTTGTGCAGACCACGATATTTACTTTTTCATTTTATTTGGCGAAATCAAGTAAAAAATAAAATGTAAAATTAGACAATAACAACATCACATCTAACATATAAATAAAGTATTAATTGAATTCTTTTTAAAGAAAATTTTAAAGCTGAATTTTCAGAAAATCAAGAGAGACGCTCGTTTACTTTAATAAATCCGAGGTGTTATGAATTTTTTTTTTATGACAGAAGGGTTGTTTCAATCCTTTGTGTTAGATTCTTGAAGGGTGAAATAACCCTTCTGACATAATAATAAATTAACACGTTCTGATGTCGCCATCAACTTGACTTTATAATATACTTCTGTTTGAGTTTGGTGCAAGGACCTAGATTTTAATTTTTTGACCTCTGCCCCCATTTTGGGGGTTTGTTTTTGCATTTATAGTATTCTAGGGACCCACTGATTATGTATACAAAATTTGGTTGAGTTTGTTCGAATAGGCTAGATTTTTATTTGTTTTTGTTGACCCCCCCCCCCCTAATTTTTGCTCCATTAAAAAATATTTCGTTATTTTAGATTCATTTTTATAGTAATTTAATTTTTCTTGTATTTTTAGTTTGAAAATATTATAATTTTAAATTTTAACCCCCCTCCCCTCCTCAATTTTTGGTCGATATGTCACCAAAAATCTAATCAGCTCTTAATCTCAATGCACCAAAACTACCTGTGAGAATTTGGTTTTTATATTGACACTAGTTTTTGAGATAGCTCGTCCACAAAATTTGGAAACGCAGAGACTAATAGACATTTTGACAAAACAGTTATTAATTTAAAAAATATAGTTTTTTCGATGTTCACTTATTGGAGCTTTTTTGCAGACCGAAATGCCATGGTTTCGCCCAATTTTTTTTATCAAAATATTTTATCCCGTTTTTGAGATATTTAAAAAAAAAGAACCAAAAAAAACCACTTTTTTCATAAACGATTACAATACTTAACAATACCTCAGATTTAGTAAAAGAGCATCTTTCTTGATTTCTTTAGAAATTTTAAAGCTCTACTATTATCGGTATTTAATTTGTCTTTTATATATTTTTTTCTTTCTTTAAACATCCGATATGAATTTTAAGTTTAATTGAATTTAATTTGCAAAACACCTCTCTCTTTTATCCCCTTGTCGTTTTCATCTTTTTCTGAGTGTTGTCTGTCTGCCTGTCTATCTTTTTAGAGGAAACCATAAAAGTATTTCAATTTATGTTTTTTCTTATCATAAAACCTACATGTTTTCTCTTTCCCTTTACATTCTCTCCGTATGAATCAATTTTTTCCCAGCCACTTCATACTTTAATGACTTGTACGTGCAAACGAAATGTCCTCCAGAAACACCAACATTAATATTCATGACACATTTTAATAGAAAAATAATTTTTACAAAAAACAATAACAACAACAAAATGATAATTATTTTATCCATGTTGTTTATATGTTTAATAAATAAATAAATAAATAAAATTCTTATCAATTAAATCAACTTTTTAAAAGTCAATTAAAACATTCAAATTAACTAACTGCCTTAAAGTGAAAAAGTTCTTGTTAAATTATTCATTTTTTTTTAATTTATCTCACTAATCTTAAATTAAGTTTATTTTTATGAAATAAGCAATTTATTCATTAACTTTGTGATTAAGATGTCTTTCTTTCCACGCTTAGTCTATTTTCTCTCTATTGTAATTTTTTAATTGAGTTTTATAAGAAATAATTTGAAAATGATGTTTTTTGACTAACGTAAATAGTTTAATTTATTTATGACTCTAATGTTTGGATTTTACGCGGTTTTTAAATATTATCACCCTATACAATATACGTATCCTGAACTAAGTCCTTGTTAATTTTAGGGTTCCGTTGTAAAGTAAAAAATTATCCTATTAGTGTCGAACAATCTCAGACAGACAGATATTGCTATAATAGTTTTAAGTGGAACCCTAAGAAAGCCGGCCAAGTGCGAGTCAGACCTCATAAAAAGGATTCCTTACATTATATCATCTAAACTAAATGAGATACGAACCTTGTTCTTATTTGTCAATGAAAAGGAGAAAAAGAGCAAATTTGTGGAATTTTTACTTAATTTTTACAAAATGTTTTAGACTCTTAACCACTCTATAAATATGAAGTGAACAAAAATTTTAAGTTTTTTTTTTAACGTGAATGTCAACTCACACTACGAAATCTCTATATGTATACACACATACTCGCCGGATAGTTTCCAAGCCATTGTGCTTATGGTATATCCCCCTCCACTAAAATAATCGCCCAAATATGTTTTTTTTTGTTTTTTATCAGAACTACCTGGTAAATAATTTCAATTTTTTTAAGTTACTCCGAATATATTATCCTAACAAATATTAGTTTTTCATCAAAATGGTGAAAGTCCTTCAATGAAAAAAAATAAAATAATGATCATATCCCCACTCTTTCCCTATCTACCCTATGTAAAAAATGTCATTTGTAATTGCAATTATTTCATGTATGATGTGGTAAATCGTCTTCAAATTTTAACAGTGTGTGTATTAATTACGCTTTTAATGACTTATATTCCAAGTTTCAAAGACTTCTTGGATTTTTGCATTTGTGAAATAACTACCTTAAGTCAACCCCACTTCTGAACGCAGAGAGGTACATCAATAACCTAAAAATGCTCAATTTGTACTTATATGTATTCATTTTTTCTAAAATTAAAATTTTAATTGAACTATTATTATTATTATTTTTTATTATGAAAATGATGAGACAAGGGGTGTTTAAAATTCGAATTTTAACATTTTGTATTTAATAAAAGAGCGAAGCTCATGCCTCTAGCGGACCTAGGATGAGTTAGTATGGTAAACAGAGGCAGCCTTTTTAGTTGCAAATTATACCTTGGCTGGCACACTTGCTTGAAAAACACTCGCTTGAAAAACTCTCGCTTGAAAACTTGGATAGGGAACGATACATTAAGTATTAGTTACTATGAAAAAAGATTAGTTTCAGTGTCAGCCATCTTTAATGTTCAAGTTAACTGGATAGGAGATTCCAATTGTGCCTTCTCTTATAATAATAATTAAAACCTCGGGATAATAGATCTCAATTGGGCCTTCTCTTATAATAATACTAAACCTTGAAACCAGATTTCGAATCGGTTATAAATGGAATAAGGATTGAAAGGATTGTCTTCAAAAGCAGCTCGCGCACTGGGATGATCGCTTTCCTTATTGAAAATCAGCAAACCATCAACATCATATGTAAATATTTCCATCATCTCATTAAATTATAAATAAAACAAATTTATTGCTTTATAATTTATTAAAAGAACAAATTATATAAATAAACCTTCCTGTTAATATATAAGCATATAATATACAGTCCACTCAGTTCAGCTTCTAATAAGGTTCCAGCGACAACCAAAGAGAAATCTTTAATTTTTATACAAGGGGTTACACCAAAAAGGTGCAACCCCTAAAGGCCTGGGTTGGCCCCTCCATCGTGAAAAGAAGAAGAAAGAATTTTATGTGCTGGGCGGGGGTCGAAGGTATCTGTGGATACGGGTCTTAAATAGCTGAAGGTTATAAGTCGCGGGAAAGATGGTGGCAGGGAGCGAGTTCCAGTCTTTGGAGGTCATAGGGATAAAAGAGTTGGCGAAAGCGCTAATTTTATTCTTCGGTATCGTAGTTTTCAAAAAAAAACGATATGAATTTTGAATAAATTGGTTTTATTGATTAAAGTTTAAATTACAATAGGTTATACTTGGAGATTGGAGGTCTCAAGTCGAACGTGATCAAGACAAGCCTTAATGTTCCCACTGGACATCCGTCTTTATATACTAGATAACTGCTGAGTCTGTAACTCTCTCAGCGTGGGAATAGATAACAATATATCCTGACGTGACTCCTCCTTCCTTCCGGGGAGAAATTTCATTATTTTATGAAATTTCTTCACAATTTTAAAATATCGAGTTTACATTTGAATCATTACATTTATATCAATTATATTACAATCATTTGAATTATCATTCATTACAATCATTTAAATTTCAATCATTAATATATTACATTTTATTATATCAGCAATTTTTATTTTATATTTGTTTAATAAGTACAATATAATTAACAATATTATTATAATTATGATTATTATTATTATATATAAATCTACTTTGTCTGTTTGCTTTATTTTCAAATCATTAAAATTAATCACTAATATTTCACTTTTCACTTTATTTTTCACTTTACAATATATAATATTTTGAACGAAACATTTATAGGTAATTATACTATTTTATTTAATATAGATATCTTAACAAATAATTATTTTATTTTATTCAATACACAATATGGATATTTTAATAAATTTCATTAATCATATTTATTCATTTAATACACATTACATGGATATTTTTATATTTTTATATTATTTCACTTGGTATTAGTTATTCTGACAAAATTTCTTTTTATATTCTTAAAAGAATAATTATTTTATTTTACAATAGTAAATCTTTTTATTTCGAGAATAAACAATTTCTACAGTTTCTTAATTCATTATTTAATTTTTTATTTATTATGAAATATTGGTAAAGGAATAAATTGAATCACTGATGCGTTCATGTTTACATTGTTTACATCTCGGGTATTTTTAAAATTACGTCTACGAGTTCATTCTCAATTTTACAAATGGGTTTCACGAACTGTGTGGCTTCCCAAAAATTTTCGAATTTGATTACTATTTTATAATTATCAATTTGGTTTTCTCTATTAAAATTCGTCCTTGGAATTCCAAAAATCTTTTTCATTTATACCTATAAAATATAACTGTTTATCAATCTATTTCCTTAAACTGTTTACTTCTATATTTTAAATTGCTATATTGCTAACTAATTAAATTATTCATACTTGATTAACCTATAGTAGTTATCATTAAATATATTCTTACGCTTTGTATCTCTCGCTTTGATTATCCTTGACTTAAATCTTAGATTTCATTACCTCATCGCGTTATCAAGTGGGTCAGTAATATTATTTGTTCTCTCTTTCTGAAATAAACGTGGTCTTTTTAATCTATCAATACGATATTTATTATTGCTCCTATCTATTACTTTTCCTAAATTTTGATCATATTCTTTAAGTCTAATTTCCGAAAAATTTGGTGTTCCCTTAGGCTTTCTCTTCTTTCTTTTCAAAAATAAAGTATTAGGTAACTTAGAGGGGTTTTCCTCTCCTGACCTCTTTTTCTTATTTTCAATATTTGTTTTAATTAATTTAAACATTAAGTCTTTTTCCTGACTATATTGATTTATTACTTCCGAATCTATTATTTCGTTATTTATTTGTAAATTATCTCTCCCATATAAAACTTCAAACGGACTTTTTCCTATTGTTGAATGAATAGTATTATTATACGCTTTCACTATTAAATTCATTTTTCTTTTTATGTTATAATTCTTACATTCAGTATTTTGATTAATTATTTGTAAATGTTCTAAAATTGTAGAGTGTACCCTCTCTATCGGGGAATTCGATTTTGGGTTTTCGATGCATGTATAGTGGATTTCTATATTATTTGTTCTACAAAAGCTTTTAAGTAATTCATTATTGAATTCATTTCCGGCATCGGTAATTACTTTTTGGGGTAACGGAAATCTACTAAATATTCTTTCTATTTTCCTAACAATCTCAACTGCTGTTAAATTCTTTATATGTATTACTTCTACAAATTTCGAAAATTGGTCTACCATTGTTATGAACTTAGTTTTATATATCTCAAATACATCTATATTCACTATTTGAAATGGTTTACTCGGGGTTTCAGTTTTATTAATATTTTTAATTGGGTTTCTCTCGTATTTTGCCTTTAAACAAATTTCACAATTATTTATATATTTCTGAATATCTTTCTTTATTGCGGGCCAATAATATTTTCTTTTTATTTCTAAATAATTTTCGGCTATACCTCTGTGATTAGTTATACCTTCATGAATATCTTTCAATATTTTTAGCCTGTGTTCTAAATCCTCAATATCTTCTAAAATCTTACTACACTTGTAAATATTTAAACTATTGAATGTTTGCTGAATTAAATTATTTAAGGGAATAAATAATGTTTCATCTTTAAAATAGATATAAAATTTTTCCTTGCTATGTATATATTCTAGTAATATTTTCGTCAGTTCGAAATCTATTTCTTGTTTATTTATTGTAATCATTAATCTATTTTTATTATTGAATAATTTTAATTTTTCTACTTTTGTGTCATTATCATGTGAATCTAAAATAATTTGGTTTTTGAAAATATTTACTGCTACATTTTCGAGAATTTTTATTCCTGCTACAGGGGATTCTTCCGCGGAATGTACTGTCTCTAAACCTTCATTATCATCACCAGCTGTCGCTAAAATAGATTCTAACTCATTATTTATGATTTCATCGATTTCCATTTCGTTTATGTGTACTTCATATTTTAAATCCGACTTTAAATTATTTATTGATTGATCGTTCAATGCCACCTTACCCTCTGAATTTTTTCCATCTTTTACCCTATGTGAATACTGACATAAATTACCTATCTTTGGGGTATTTTTAATGTCTTTCCTATTTTTAATTTTTACTCTTTGGTGTGTGGGTTGATGAATTAGTTTTTCATCCCTTAACATCTGATCTTTTGTTTTCGTTAACTGGCTAACATTCTTTACCTTACCTACGTATCTTTTATTAATTATTTTATTATTTATCTCAGGTTCATTGACCTTATCATTAGTTTTATCCTTGCTAAACTTTATTTGTTTATCTACGGGTTCATGTTTCTTTTTAACGTCTGTGGGCTCTATTTTATCATATACTATTTCCTCTTTGTCTAGGCTACTAAGTGAATCACTGTTTGTATCATCACTTTTGTGGGAAAGTTTTTTATCTATCTCGCTAATATGATATCTGAGTTTATATTTCGTATTCTCGTATGTAATTATGTCGTTCTTAAAATCCCACTCAAATTCTAACTTTTTGATTGCGTCTAACCCTATTAAAATATCAAAATCCTTATGAAAATCAATTATTAGTGTTTTTATATATTCTTTTCCTAAAAATTTTACATATGTGTATTCAGTTATTTTCCTGGACCCATTAATAGATTTTATAAAATTATCCTCTTTAAACTTTGTATATAAATTAGCTATCTCTGGTTTTATTAAATTTACGGTAGATCCTGTATCTATTAATACTTTTAAATTCCTCCACTCTAAATATGGTAATGATGATTTTTCGTTTATGTTGTCCCTATATTCAAAATTATTATAATTAATTTGGGGTGTTATGTAAGTTCGTTCTCTCGGGGGCCACTTCCTAAAAAATGATTTTCTCTTCTTTCCTGACCTGAATGATTCTGAATTGTTTGTGTGGACATTGGGGTTTGATTAAAATATTGTGGACGTGGGGGCCTGTAATTATTATGATTTCTATAATTATTAGAGTTTTGATAACCATTTTGATAATTTTGGAAATGGGGTCTGGGTTGAAAATTCTGTCTAGGTTGAAAGTTCCTAGGTTGAAAATTTCTGTAACTTGTATTATTATAATTATTATTATTTATTTTTGGTCTGCCCTCATTTGTTAGTGCATTCGTTCTATTGAGAATGTACTCATAAACTTCATATACTGAACCTAGATTTTGTGCTAAAACCTGGCTTGCTGTGGGTTCCTTTAATGTTTTTATAAAAATTTGTGTGGCATCTTTAGAGAATTCATTAATTAATTCGGTTTTAATATCTACTTCAATATTTCTGGCGTTTATTCGGGAATTATACTGGGTCATTAATTTATTTATTTCTACATAATTTTTCTCGATCCCTAGATTTTTATTCGTTAAGGAAAATAATTCTATTTTAATTGTATTTTCATTCTTTGGCGATTTGAATAAGTTCCTTAATAAAATTACTAATTCGTCCCAATTTCTGACATGGTGGCCTAATATTTTATGCCTTGCGTCACCTATTATTTGATTTTTTATATGTAATAAAATTAAATTCTGTTGATCAATGGGGACTTCACTAAAATTTCTTACTATCGCCTCAGTATTTTCAATAAATTCCTCCAATAATTCAGGGGAACCGTTGTATTTAGGAATCAATTTTAAAAGTTCGGAATGGGATAATGTAGCCATTGTTTATTCTTTTTAATTATTTATTATTTATTTAAATCTGTTAAGTCTTCCTCAAGCAATTACTATTATTTTATATTAGTATTATTTTATTTATAATATTATTTATTTATTTATTTCAACTCATGCATTAACTTTATTCATTTACTTGTATTATTACTTTGTTTAACTTTCACAATTATTTTATTATTTTATTTCGTGCATTAACCTTTATTTATTTATTTGTATTATTACTTTGCTTAACTTTCACAATTATTTCATTATTTTATTTATTTATTTAACAATTATTCACTTATTTCATGCATTAACCTTTATTTATTTCTTTATTTAACATTTATTTATTTATTTATCTCATGCATTAATCTCCTTTACAATTATTTATTCTATTTAATTATTTTCACAATTTTTCAATATTTTTAACAATTATTTATTTATTTTTAACGTTTAATTTATGGGCCGTGTAACAGTACGGTTGACCGGAAGGATGTCTGTTCGTTTCTAACCTTTGTGTTGTATTCTCCGCTGACGATGCTGACTGCGCCCTTGGGAAGTTTCGGCTGTATCTTCCTCAGTATTTGTGTGATGTCCCGCAGCTCGAAGTCCACTCCTCGTTAAGGCTGGTGGCTTCCTATCGCTCCGAATTGGTTGGCGATTGGCTGACGGTTGTCAACGGGTTGTCGTGGCAAGGCGACGATAGGTTTTTCGCTGGTAAACAGCTTAAAAGCTGACCGTTCGTTGGCACTGCGACACGAACGTCGTGCGATTCCCAAATCCGAAATTTTAGGTTTTGGCCTACCGAAATCCGGGGTTTTTGGGTTTTGTCCTACCGACTGCGCCAATTTTATTCTTCGGTATCGTAGTTTTCAAAAAAAAACGATATGAATTTTGAATAAATTGGTTTTATTGATTAAAGTTTAAATTACAATAGGTTATACTTGGAGATTGGAGGTCTCAAGTCGAACGTGATCAAGACAAGCCTTAATGTTCCCACTGGACATCCGTCTTTATATACTAGATAACTGCTGAGTCTGTAACTCTCTCAGCGTGGGAATAGATAACAATATATCCTGACGTGACTCGCTTGTTCGACTTTTATCCAATTTGATAGCGAAGGGGAGCTGAGCGTTTGAAAACCGCGTGTTTCTCGTAAAGAGGGCATTAGGGGGGATAATTGATTTCAGCTCGACTAAACAGACACCGTGATAGTATCTGTAGTAAAGGGAAAGGGCAGAAACGGTTCTTCGGTGGGCCAGGGAGTCGAGTGAGTTGGTTAGAGCCGGGTCTCCTATTAGTTTAATTGCTCGCTTCTGAATTGCATCCATTGTAGCAAGAGAATGCTTGGAGGCACCCCTCCACAGATGTGAGCCATATTCGAGACAGGGACGAATTTGAGCCTTATACAGTATAAAAAGTTGACTGGGAGTATAACAGCGTCTAGACCTAAAAAGGAGAGGTTAGAATTTTTGTCGGGCGTGAAATATTTTTGTAAAAGTTTTCTTATATAAAATTACGATAAATTTGAAAAATTCACCTTAAAATGAAGATGTGGGAGAAAGTGACCATTTCTATGTGATCTTTGTACCTATCTGCGTTTAGGAGAGGTTCGACTTAAAATTATGCCAAAAAATAACGAATTTGATTTCGCTGTCCTTTATGAAGATATAAGGTACAGATCTCTCAATTTGCGAGTCCCGCTTACTCTTTTCAGGCTTAATGATTTTTCTAGTCGTACTGGTCTAGTTTCAGTAATTTTTCATTGGACAAAATGGACCCATAAAGAAGTTTATATCCTAGAGCATATAGACCACTACATTTTATTTTATTTTGTTTAATTTGTTTTTTAAAAACAAATTGCCGAAAAATAAATTTATTTTTAATTCATTTATCTTTTAATTTATTTTTCAATTATGTAATTTTAATAGAGTTTTTAATTAATTCTAAATTCCATTTTAATTATCGGCAGATAACAAGTTTTGGTTTGAAATTTATTGTTTTGCCAAGTTCTCTATTTCGTTCATATCAAATTTATAGTTAGGCAAGGAGATCGTATTTTCATCTAAGTATCCTATACAGACTGATCCCATAGATCTAAGTTAAGCAACTTGATTAGTACGGGCCAAAGAGGAACATTAGGATTCCATCTTTTAACTGCACTAGAAATACAATACACTTAAACCAGAGACAATAAAGGCTGCATTAAGTTTGTCAATAATTATATCATTTTCATAATAAATTAATCACCAGATAATTATTAAAAATTAATTAAAACAAAGGCAGAAACGCGTATTTTGTTTAGGTTATGCAACCAAATCGACAGTTCTGGTCAACAAATGACTAATTAAAGGAAAACTGTTAATCACTACACCCGGGCTTAATTCGATTGGTCAAAATTAAGGACTAGGTCAGAACTTAATTCTGAATTGACGCTAAGACAGTCCAAAAATAATCAAATAAAAGAATTTATTAGAACGTCATTTTCATCCTCTTAAAAAAACCTGACGATTCTGAGAATGGATCCTCCTTCTTTAAAGTTTAAAAGGGTCAACGAAGGTGATCATTTTTCCTTCTCAGATTTTCTTTTGAAATGATTTCAGAAGCACTTGAAAACAGCTTCAGAATTAGGTATCGAAACGTTGCGCAAATTATATATGAGATATTTCTTCAGAATGATCAATTCTATAAAATCTTTTAATTAACAACTAAACCAACCAAGTATGCATTCTAGAATGACTATTAAATTTTAATTTAATATAGGCTTGTTAATAATACGAAGTAAGTGAAAGTCATGTGATGTGCCTTAAACCAGCGTATATTGATATTATTTTCATTTCCAATTAAGTTCGAAACTTTGTGCACAGTGCTTAATGATAGCGGAAGCGGGTCAAAACGTTGGAAAAAAATAAATTTATTTAATTCTAGCTGCAAATAAAATCGACCTTTTTACCTGAATTTAAAATTAAAAATAATATTAATATCTTGCATTTAACTAAAGCAAAAAATTTCTGGTCCGCTAGGTACTGTATATTAATTACGAAGGTCTCGGCATGCAAGACCAGTTCGCACTTGACATACGAAATAATAATAATACGTAATAGACCTGGATATTAATATAAAATTGTGACAATTCTGTAATATTATTTTGAGTTATATTTTTTTGGATTGAATCGTGGGGTGTTTAACATATAATAAGTCAATGGCGAGATGCGGGACTGGTGTGGTTGGTGGTTTTGATTGATTTTAACTTTCTCTTTCAGAAGATGTTGTTAAGTTGTTGTTGTTTAGGGAGGGGAGGGCAAGTTTTGGATATTTCTCGCTAAAGTTTCTCTTTAATGTTTACGTTTAAAAAAAATCTCTTATCCAGGAAGTTTGTCTGATGAGGCGAGTTTCCTTCCCAAAGCATTCATGTTTGGTGGTGTTTTTGTCTTCTCGGTTTGTCTGATGTAAAGGCACAGGAAGGAGGAAATCTTCGACTTCTAGTTTGAGAGATCACCCAGAGAGATATCTATTTATATTTATATCGCATTTCGAACAGCTTGAATAACCACCAACTGAGAATGCGCACTACGTTCATTGTATTTTTATTTTTTTATTTTTTTATTGCTACTGGTAATTTTGTTGTATTGATTTAGAATTAAACAATCGCGAAAGTAGTATTGGCAGAGTGCACGACGAAAACGACATCTGACGGCTGCATTAAATCATGCTCTAGAGCCGTGGGAGAGGTGCTAAATGTTTATAAATTTAATTTATTTTGCATTAATAAATAATGTAAATTTTTTTTTTAAGAAAGTGCAATACTGGTAGTGAATAAAAGATATCAAAACATACAAAGTAAGTATTGTTAATAGTATTGTTAATAAGTAGTAAAGTTTATATTGGAATATGGCAAATGATGGTTGTAATAACATGAGATGTGTAATAATTAAAAAAAAAAAAATTAAGCTGAAAATGTATAAAATTTCCAGTCACTATTTCTGCCTGTATTTTTACACTTAACTACACAGCAACTATTATTCACCATTTTTAATATTACTTTTTATTTGTTTACCCTGTTCGTGAGCATGATTTACCGAACATTTGAGCACAACGATCGATTCAGTTGTCCCCACCATGCACTCCGCACGGTCCCAATAGACTGGATCGGATCTTGAAACAATATATTAGAGTAATTTCCAAACTTTAACAGAAATCATCACCTGTCTGCTCTTCTAATTCACTTTTCCAAACAGAGTAAACAGCTTTAATTTGAATACTTTTGACTGAAACCATTTGGATAAAGTATTTTTAATTGAAAGTAATGGAAGGCAGCCCAGAGGTAGTGAGGAAAGAAAAAATTAACACATATAAAATAAGGTGTAATTTATTGGAATCCTTCCTCCTTTCCTTTCAAACCGACGTTTCGGAGGATTTTTCCCTCCTTCTTCAGGGTTTCAAAGGGTCAATGAATGAAACAAATAAAATGTTTCCTTCTCTCCACAGTAGTGTTCAAAAACCTGAAGAAGGAGGGAAAAATCCTCCGAAACGTCGGTTTGAAAGGAAAGGAGGAAGGATTCCAATAAATTACACCTTATTTTATATGTGTTATTTTTTCTTTCCTCACTACCTCTGGGCTGCCTTCGATTACTTTCAATTAAAATTTCCACCAGTCCGTCTCTCTCCAGAGAAAATTTCGTTGCAAAAAAGTATTTTTAATATTTGTAATATTTTCATCTATCTATTCTATTACAAAACACTTGATCGTAATATTGATCATTTTGTGGAAACGCAAAGAGCTACAACATATATAGATAGTTTGCACTCGTGATAATGTTTTCTACAGAAAAAAGTGTGTATGTACTTATGTACACGCGTTAGAAGTTATACTTCTTTGGCGTCTGAAAAAAATTTCAAAAAACAAAACTGCATTAAAGATCGAAGAAAATATTAAAATTAATCAAAAAGGTTTTATTTCAGTAAAAATAGCCATACAGTCAAAATAAACAATCATTAATTATCATGTGAACGAGTCAAATATATTTTTAAATATTTAAAATATTATATAAATATATAATTATTAAGAATTGATTATTAATATAAATAATATATTTCACATCCACACCAACTGGCTTATTGAATTTGAAAATAACAACACGTTTTGTTAGATTACTTGTAGGTCGTTTAAAGGAATATATTATTTATTCTATTCTGTACCCAATTTCATCATGTTAATTTTTGGGACATCTGCGCGCGCAGGTCACAAATTCACTCTCATCCAAACGCACCAAAAGAAGTATAACTTCAAAAATGGTCCAATAACATCTCCGTAACTGAGACCACGCCTAGCTTGCACTTTGGGAGAATCTCGGACAAAAATCGACAATATCATTTGATTGCTCAGATCCCCAAATTCTGCACTTGTGAGTTTTTCGTGAAAGAATTGTGGAGAGTATCGCTTCTATCACCTCAGACTGATTTACTAAACCTGGATAGAAACAGAAAATCACTTAGAATGCTGCTCTTATAGAAACTTATTAACAAAAGTAAAAAAAAAACTTATTTGCCATCTTATTTGCAATCTAATAAAAAGTTATAAAATCACAATATATTGTCATTTTTTTGGAAAGTATATTTACCATAAGGGGCCTTCCATAAATTATGTCATACAGTAAGGGTGAGGGGCATCTCAGATTTGTTACAAAATGTGACAGGCGGGTCCGTGGATCTTAAAAATTGTGATGTCACAAAAGTCAAATTAAAATTTTTTTAAAATATTCAAACATATTTTTTAGATTTCAGGTTATTATTATTTCAACCCTAAAAATTTGGTAAAATAGATCTAAATAGATAAAAAATTGTAAGCAACCATTGGACTCGCCTAGCTCTTACGCAGCTTTCATTCTCCTGTGCTCAATGTGTTGTCTAAATACAGGCGCACCAACGTCAAAAATCAAGTTTAAATTCAGACTTTGGGGATTTTAATTCGTACAGTTATTTATTTATATTTTATCATTCAATATGCGAAAAAATTGATTTATCTTTAGCAAAAATACTTAAATTTTTTTTCAAATAAATAAACCCTTTTTCTTATAATTAAAAATTTATTCCCTGAAGAATAATAGTAATAGTGAATAATATGTTAATTATATGACTAAAAATGAAGTTAAACTTAAAATATATTAAATTCCTTTAGTTGAGTTGAACTTATAAAAAAATCTCTACAATTATTAAATTATTGGGTATAAAAGTGATAGTGTGACGTCACAATAAAGAGAGGGGTCAATGAAAATATGACAGAATGTCACACAGGGGAGGGGGTCTACAAATCTTGAAATTCGTGGGACGTAATTTATGGATGGCCCCTAAGATGACACATAAAATAGCGTTATTAAATTAAATTAATTTATTTGATTAAATGTATTACTTCAGTTTAATCTTCTAAATTGATTTAAATTATTTATTGTTTTTTTTATTTTATTTTGTTTTGTTGTTATTTATTTGTCTAATCTTGTGATCGAAGGGTAATTTTGAAGCAGCCGAGAAAGATAAAATCCTTTAATGTGTCGCAAAGGTGAGTGGAATCCTCCCGGGTTCGTAATTCACCTGGCGCAAATCCTGGTTTAATTTGGCGCATTAGCGTAACACATTAAACGAACCGACTCGCCCCGTAGAGAATCCCATTGCCAAATACACTCCCTCGCCCTGCTACCTCAGCCCCTCTCTCTTTTTTCGGTTTTCTCTCTTTCTTCTTTAACCACTGTTAAAATCATTACATCGCCACCTTGAAAATTTATTTTTCAATTGATACTATATTTCAGATTTTATTATTTATTTATTGACGAAAATTTGAGCTAGTTAAAGAGGAATTAAATGTATTATTTTATTTTACTATAATATTATTATTAATAGTCTTTTCTCTAATTTTTACGTAGGTTTGTTTTGTACTATACATCGGCTGTAAACAGTAGAGATGATAGCATGTATTTTATTATTTATTATTATTATTTTTTAATCAATCAATATTTATTCTTTCATTACAGTTTTTTAAAATTATTTACATTAAATTCAGATATGTAGCTGTATTGTATTTTTGTGATTAAATTTGTTAAGAGTAGAAAAATGATGCTTCTAAAGTTGAATGGCTAAAGTTAAATGGCTGTTCAATTTCTAGGTGCATGGCACGAGAACGAATTTGACTGGGGTCATTTATTCCCATTGCTGTCATTAAATGAAAAGCACCTCACTAGGTTGATACTTGAATCCAGTGACATAATAGCATTTAAACTGCTTGGACAAAGTAAGAAACACTTTACTTCATAAATGTCTTTTCAAAATCGCCAGTATATCCTACTAAGCCCGGATTAACCACTAGGCAAAATAAGGGATTGCCCAGGGCCCGGAAATGACTAAATCCTGTAAATTGTAAATCAGAAATGGATATCTAATTAATAATTATTTTTAAATTTTTCGACACCAGAATTTAATGCATGCATTTATTCAACAAAATAATGATAATCCTAAATTTTGATATTATTTAAATTTTAAAGAATATATCTACAATAACTTTGACATTAAGCCATGCAGGTGGAGAGAGGACATTTACACATCTTAAAATTGTAAAAAATTATTTGAGTAGTACTTATTTAAGACGGCAAAAATTAAATAATTTATCCATGTTTGTATATTGAATCAAATTTTTAAATTATGAAGAATTTTTAGTCACTTCACTGAATTATTAGTAAGAAAAACAATAAGGTAATTTATGAATGATTTCAATTTGCCGATGGTAATAGATTCAAATTTTCTTGTAATTTATATCTACTATTTATATCTTTATAGAACTTATTTTTTATGTAGTTCTATGTAGTTTATTTTATTTTTGTAATTTTCTAACTTATGTTGTAATGAAGGTACAGGCTTTGTTTTATATTTCACTTACTATATATAATTTAATGTTTTAATTTTGTATGTGCTTTATAATACATACAATCAGGGGTGTCATGGTGCGGGAACCCCATTCCTACACTGATTTTGAGAGTATTTTTTTATTTTAGGGGTTAAAAATTTCAGCGCCCCGCAGTGCTAAATTTGCGATCACACCACTGCATATAAACAAATTTCAATATTACACCCAAATTTATTTACAATTTTAACTGTCTTAATCTTAAAAAAATATGCGTGGGGGGAGGGTGGGCCATAACGTAAACCGTTTGCCTAAGGTCCCATATTTCCTTGATCAGCCACTGTATCCTAATGATAATTATAAAACCTAGAAAATTCTCCTCATAAGTTATTTATAATGTTTCACCTAGAACCGACACCTAAATCCTTAAAAAAAAAAAAAAAAAAAAAAAAAAAAAAAATGATAATTATAAAGTTAGACAAAGTTGTACAATATGTTAAAATATTTTTTGATAAGTGAGAATGGTGTGGGTTCTTGGTGAAACATTTTAAATAAAGTAAAGAAATTTTGAAAAATTTTAGAAACGTTTTAAAATTTAAGAGAAAACAACTGTTTTCTCTGTGAACTCCAGAAGATTGGCTTATACCCCGAAATATATATAGAGTCGTGCTGAACAAGCATCAGATCTTTTATTTTTGTGAAACCTACCTAGTATTTTATATTTTAAATTTTAAAAAGTTTCTAAAATTTTTCAAAATTTTCTTACTTTAAATTAAAAGATTTTTCGGACTATGGCAAAATTAGAAAAAAGGTAGTCATGATGGCTTAAATCGATTAATGATGTTGAAGAACTAAAAGTAAAAATTTATTTCTAACATAAAATCTTTAATAATATAATCTGGAATATGATAAGGTCAAGTGAATTTTGTCGGTCGAATGACGGGGGGAGATTCTACTGAATAAGAGGATGGAAATTCGGGTTGGGGGGTTGGTGGTTTACAATGGCGATGGAGGCAGCCGCTGTTTCGAATACTTCTCAGACAATTGCTATTGTTTGATAAGTTGTTTTCTCTTGAAACTAGGCGCAACCGCAAAACAAATTAACAACTTGGCATAGAGAGTCGAGCGAGTGGAAATGAAACAACCGAAACTAAAGTGGGCTTCGGTACAAGACTGGCCGGTCTTCAAGGTGGAGAGGAGGAAATAGAGGCCAATTAGAGAGCCAGGCTCAAATGAAGTCATTCAACGAACGCTTACAATTCGAAGTTCAAGATTTGGTAGTCAGGTTAACCTGCTGGTATAAATCAGTACTGTAAATAAAGTAAAGAAATTTTTTTTTTAGAAACTTTTTAAAATTTAAAATATAAAATACTAGGTAGGTTTGATATAAAAAAGATCAGATGCTTGTTTAGCACGACTCTATATATATTTAGGGGTATAAGCCCATCTTCAGGAGTTCACAAAGGACAGGCATCTGATCTTTTATTTATGTGAAATCTACCTAGTATTTTATATTTTAAATTTTAAAAAGTTTCTAAAAAAAATTTCCAAAAATTTTCTTTACTTTATTTAAAGTGTTTCACCAAGAACCTACACCATTCTCTCTTAATAAAACAGTACCGTAAATATTTATAAATGGTTTATAAATTTTTTAGGGAAGGTTTATTTTAGTCGTTCTCTCAGTTGCATTAAAAAAAAGTTTTATTTTGAGTCAATATCGCTAATTTTTAATAAATAAATTGAAAACTTTTTCAAACCACGGTTTACAAATTTTGATGATTTAGCGATTTTAGTAATAGATATTCTTATTAATACAAACTTGCGTACCGAATCCCAGCTCATTGTTTGCAACCACTGTTGTGAAAGAAATATTTTTAAAATTATCTAGATACAAATACCCATGAAGATATATTTAGATTCAGAAACAGATTCGAATTTTCTAGAACATCTAGTTTTTAGATTAATGGAACCAACGCTTTTACCAAATCGTTTATCTCTATGCCCTCTAGAGACTGGAACTCATTTCCTGCTACCGTCTATCTTCAACGCGATTTAAATTCTTCAGCAGTTTAAGCCTTTCACTTGATCAACTTTTCCTTCTCCTCGGTAATGCAAAGGTCTTTCGAGATCCATAGAGGGTGCATCTTACTGGTTTGCCCTTCTGCCATTCGATTGCATTAAAAAAAAGATACGCATCCACAGAAAAGATTCCTTCGACTTCTATCCAGCTTATTTTCACGATATTTTCACGATAGAGAGGCCAATCCAACACTATACACTTACTGCACTTTCTTGGTATAACTTCTTCACGCATCAATATCATATAAAAAAGAAATAGATACCTACAGTTGTTTACAAAATATCTAGGTACAAGTTATAATAAGTAAAGAAACAAAAATTCCAGGCTTTCTAGTTGCATAACAGAAAAATTATCATAACTACCTACATAAGAAAAAATACGAGAATTAGAATATATACAGGGTGATTAACGAATAATATAGTTTATTAAAAGGTTTTGGGATTTTTTTTATTTTTTTCTAAATTTTCTCTTGGCTTGGATCTTAGTGATCAATTCAAAAATTAAAATTACATATCCTAGGTATTTAGGTAAGATTTTTCTTAACATACAATCTCAGTTCTAAATATGATAAGCAAATACAAAAAAAAAAAAAAATTCGAGTGCATTTATTACTTCTACCCGTCCACGCACTGAGTGAAATATTAATATGAAAAAAAAGTTGCGACTGAGAGCACCTAAAATGAATATTTTTAATCAGACAGACACATCAAACAAATTCATTCAAATAAGACTCAATGTTGTCTAATTTCTAGGCGCGAAAATAGAGATTTCCCTGATATTCACTTCGATTCGAATACCCTGAAAATGTGTGACAGCCTATCCATGTTGGGCGTCTCTGTCGCATCTGACCTGTCTTGGAATGAACACATCTCCTCTGTGGCGAAATCTGCAGCAAGGAAGATTGGCTTCTTATTCAGGTCCAAGCGATTTTACAAACCCCCACAACTTCTCACCATCTACAAGGCCCAAATCCGCCCCTATCTCGAATACTGCTCTCATCTGTGGAGAGGAGCCTCAAAATATTCTCTTGCTACCCTTGATGCAATTCAGAAACGAGCCGTCAGGCTAATTGACGATTCTACCCTCACCGACTCCCTCGACTCGTTGGCTCATCGAAGAGATGTCTCTGCCCTTTCCCTTTTCTATAGATACTATCACGGCAGGTGCTCTGATGAGATAAAGTCAATAATTCCCCCCAAAGCATACTTTGCACGCAGCACACGTTTTGCCGACTCCCAACACTCTTTTGCGGTCAAATTGGAAAAGTGCCGGACCACTTCATTCGCGAATACATATATCCCCATGACTTCAAGGAACTGGAACTCTCTCCCAGCCTCTATCTTTCCCAGCACCTATGATCTTCAAATCTTCAAAACCAGGGTGCATAGACACCTACGTCTACACCCTCTCACTTAATCAACTTTCCCTTCTCTTCGGTAATGCAAGGGTCTTTCGAGATCCATAGGGGCTACACCTTTACTGGTGCACCCCTTCTTGCATTCGATTGCATTAAAAAAAAAAAAAAAAAACATCGGAATGGATAACGCAACTTCGTAAGCCAAGATTCTTGAAAAATATCGGTTTACATTCATTTGTAGGATCTGGAATTGATTTGTGGAACAGTCAGTCTGTTACTGCTTAGGATTATTGTCTTCTACCCCCTATAATTAAGTCAATTATAAATTTTGTCATGTCCTAATGTCCTAGAGTTGTGAAAAGTTTTATTTAGTTCTCACTAGCAGAGATTGCCTGAGGTAGAGAGATATAGGTCATACCATCCTTGATAAGGTTTGTTGACCAGGTTTCCTTAACAACTTATGTCAAATGTCGGGATGGCTAATGCGTTGTTTGCCTCTGGTATCAGGTTTTTTCGCGGAATTATTTAAATTAGGTTTTGTCTTTTGATGGAAATCTATGATCATGTTATTTGTTAATGAGCATACATTTCTATTTTTTTCTTTCTTGTTTGTTAATTGTTAATTTCTTGTAATTGATTTGTATTGATGTTTTATTAATTTCTCTAGTTAATTTGTATTGATGTTTTGTTGACCTAGCCACCGCGGACTTGTGCCTCGCAACAGGTCGAGTAATAAAGATTTATTTATTTATTTAAATACCTCAACCAGCAAAGAATCAAATCTGCACAATTTTAAAATATATTTAATGTTAGATTAATGTCAATAGGGAAAGCTAGATGAATGTCTCCCTCTCCTGGATACGCCCCCTCTATATAGGTACTTCTAAACTACTATTTATATATTTTTAGTCTTGATATTTACTTTTATTTTTTTTGTTCTTGTAAAATACAATTTATTTATATATCCTCTTGAGAAAATAAAATAAAATTGAATCAAGAGGATTAGAAAAAAGAGAGGTTTTTATTTTGCTAAGAGTTGTTGTTGTTGTTGTTGTTTTTATAGTGGAGGTGGTGGTGTTGTTTTTTCACACGATTCATCTTAAAAAATCTCTCGAGACGAGTTGTTTTCTGCACTTGTGTTAAGAGAGAGCATCCAACCTTTTTCAATTTTTGTCAATTTCTTTTCTTTATCTGAATTCTTTTCTTTTTTTCTTTCTATTTTTTTATTGGTCAACTTCTGCCTGTACTGGCAATGCCCTATACTAAAGGACTTGACTGTTTCTTTTCTGGAGGAGATAAAAGGTTTCAACTCTCAGAATTCTCTAATCAATTGCTATGGATGCAGACAACACAACCAGGGTTGAGATTTACTTTTGGTTTTTATTCAACAGCTGAATGAAAACTTTATTGATTATTATAGTTCTAATTTACTTTTTAAAATTTAAGTATATTACCATAGTACTATAATTACATTGGTCGATAAAAATTAAACAAAAATGTCTCCCTTTAAACTTAACAATGAATTCCAGTAGAGTTTTATACGCTGATTATCATGCAATTTCCCGATTTTTTACAACACGTCAGAGTTTGGAGATATTTTAGGCCATTTTGACCTATTTTCGAGTCCCATTAATATTAAAGAGCAATATTTGAAATCAAAAAATTTTGTTAACGTAATAGAAAACAACTTCCTCTTTGATTTTCAAATTACCACTTATTTTTAGCTCAATTAGAACTCGAGTTATAACCAAAAAACTAAGAATTTCGTAAAATTGACTTTATGTTTTTATCTATGTTTATTATCCTTAATAATCTCATAGTTTTAGTTTTTTAGTTATAGCTCGAGTTCTAGTTGAGCTAAAAACAACTGGTAATTTGAAAATCAAAGAGAAAGCTGTTTTCTATTTCTTCTTCTTCTAGTGCCTGTCCGTTACCGGACGTTGGCGATCATTCTGGCAATTAAAATTTTATTTACTGAGGCTCTAAATAGACCCGTAGTGGAAGTAGCAAACCAAGTTCTTTGGTTTTTAAGCCAAGAGATGCGTCTTCTGCCCGGTCCTCTCTTTCCCATTACCTTCCCCTGTAGTACAAGCTGAAGGAGCCCATATCGTTCCTTATTTCTCATTATGTGTCCCACTTCTCATCATCATTTCTATTAAATCAACATAATATTTTAATTTCAAATATTGTTGTTTAACATTTAATAGGGCTCCAAAATAGGTCAAAATGGCCTATTTCGTCATTTTAACCGATAATATCTCAAAACTCTGCGTTGTTGTAAAAAATCGGGAAACTGCATGATTATCAGCGTATAAAACTCTACTGGAATCCATTGTTAGATTTAGGGGAAAACTTTTTGTTGAGCAGTGTTATTTGAATGTTAAAAAAAAATCATTCCCTAGTTTAAGGGTGTGTGGATAATAATATAATAATAATAATAATAATCTCAATTTAATAATAATGATAATCTTGGGGTACGGCAGCTTTTATAAATCTGATAGGGAGTAGAACCCGCTTCCCCTACCGGAGCAACCACTAGGCAAATTTTGAAGACAGTTAGCCACGGAAAAGGACCGCAGAAGTGGGTCTTTCCCAGGATAATCCGGAGAATTATCTGCTTTCTATAAGCATACTCCGAAAATTCAACCGGCTAAAACTCGGCTCACTCACTAACACTACTAACCCATGATAAAACTATCATACCGAATAGAAACTGGCTAAATTGACTTAGTTTCCGAAGCCAACCAAATAAAAAATAAATAAATAATCCGTCTCCCGAAATTTCCGTTTTGAAATCCAGAAAATTGCCAAGCTACAACAATCATTAATTGTAAACTATTGAAACTTGTACAGTTAGCGGTTTGAGCTTTTTATACAAGATGTAGTGTTAACAAATTTTGCCTAAACTATAGCTCGAAAACCAATGAAGGAATTAAAACGCAATTTTATATTTAGATATTACCTATAAATTGAAATTAAGAGCTGATTAGATTTTAGTTGGAATAGGACAAAATGTTAGATGGGGGGGTTGATTTAAAAATCTAATGCTTATGCCCTTAGGGGACTGTAAACTGTAATTAATCTAATTTGTAAAAATTCAAATTTGTAGAACCAAAACAAAGCAATCTCTCCCTGGCTCACCGAATAACCGTTTCTGCCCTTTCCCTGTACTACAGATACTATCCTGGTGACTGTTCAGTCGAGCTGAAATAAATTATTCACCTAAAGCCCTCTTTACGAGAAACACGCTGTTTTCGAACGCTCAGCACTCCTTCGCTGTCAAATTGAATAAAAATCGAACAAGCGCTTTCGCCAACTCTTTTATCCCTATGACCTCCAGAGACTGGAACTCGCTCCCAGCCACCGTCTTCCCTGCGACTTATAACCTTCAGCTATTTAAGACCCATATCCACAGATACCTTCGACCCCTGCCTGCCCAGCCAGCCATTAAATCCCCTTTTCTTCTTATTCTTTTTACGATGGAGGGCCAACCCAGGCAATTAGAGGATGCACTTTTTGGGTGTAATTCCTTCTCTCATCATTTTCACAAAAAAAAATGAAGAAATATATACCTACCTTTATTGAGATGAAGCTGATTAAATTTTGATTGAAATAAGACACAAAATTAGAGGGGAGATTGATTTGAAAATTTGAAGCGTTTATTCGGTTTGGACCAAAGTTACTCTTTAGGATTCTTAAAGGGGGAAGAAGGTGTATGGTAAAGTCTTAAGATACCCAAATCACATATTTTTAATGTTCTATTATTATTATTTAAAAAAAAAAAAAAAAAAAAACGCTTATTGAAAGTTGTGTACACACTTCACGTGATATTTTGTTTTTGTTGTCATGTATAACGGATAGATAAATATTTTCCCTGAAAATGATAGCGTTACGTTGTCTGTTTATTAAACTGGAATAATTTTAATTAATTAATTATCAATAGAGAATGCTTGTGAATAATTCCGCTACACCATTTCATTATTCTAATTGCTTTTGGAAGCTTTTTGTTGTTCTTCTTTTTTTGGTAGCTAAACGAGTTGACTTTAATAATCCAAGGATAAAAAAAAAAAAACTAAGAGAGCCAAGTTTCAGATTCTTTGATTCCTCCTCCACTGCATCCTTCCTTCTCCTACTTCTTATTATTATTTTATTAATATAATTTGATTAACACTTCGTTTTAATTAGAATCGATTCATGAATAAAACAGAAGGAAGAGGGAAAGAGAATAAGGGATTGGGGGTAAAGAAAAGGAACATTGCAAAAGGGTCTTGCTATCTATATATATAAAACTAGCTGCAAGGCCCGCCTTCGGCGGCCCTCTTGCTAGCCAGGGGGCACGCCCCCTGGATCCCCAGCCCTCGAACCCCACTCTCACCCACCACACCCTCCGAAACCCACCCAGCACCCCCCACCCCCCCGCACCGTTCCCAACCCCCGCCCCCAAACCACCCACCTCGGACTCCGCACCCCATCCACCCCAGACCCCACCCCGTGCCCTCCAACCTTGCGCACCACACCCCCGCCTAGCCTCCTGGACCCCACCCCCGCTATGACCTCTGGACTCTACCCCGCACCACCCCCTGCACCCCCACCATACTCCGCCTCACTCCTCACCTCACCCGTATTCCACCCCCGCACCCTGTTTTTGCATTTCTAGCCTTCTAGTGACCCACAGATTATGTATACAAAATTTGGTTGAGTTTGGCCCAAGAGAAAGAATTTTCATTTTTTGACTCTCCCCCCCCCCCATTTTGTGTAGTTAGTTTTTGCATTTCTAGCTCTCTAGAGGCCCAGAGAGCCCAGAGAGCCCCAGAGAGGCGGAAGGGGGGGTTTGTGGGCTGGGGGTCCAGGGAACGTGCCCTCTGAATAGCAAGAGGGCTGCCGAAGGCGGGCCTTGAAGCTAGTTATAAAATTTTAACTTTCTTTCAAATATTCTATTATAATAATTGCCTTGCGCGACGACGTGCCCTCGAAAATATTCCACGATTATCCATATGACACTTTTTTCAAACCTTTAATTTTTAAATAAAATTTTTAAATTAATATTAGATCAATTTGATAGGAGTTTGAAGTTAGCCTTGAAACAAATATATAAAATATGAATAAGCATCGCGAATTTGTCAATCTGTCATTTTAATTTGATATTTTTTTTCTTTTAAATTACATTTAAGTAAAGTAAATGTAATATTCTTATAGGAGATAAATAATTTTTAAGAAAAAAATAAAAACCGACTTCAAAAAATTAAATGCAACAAATAAAATACACTAAAAGGTATAAAATAATTATTATCTTATTTAGTTACAACTAAACGACGAAATATTAACATGAAATTACTTTTTGAAGTCGGTGCCAAACAAACTATACCTATAAGCTAGCGTACCCGCCAAACGTACTAAGTAAGATCCGTCGAGTGCGATTCATAAAAGGTATATATTTGGCACCAACTTCAAAAAGTAATTTCATGTTAATATTTCGTCGTTTAGTTGTAACTAAATAAGATAATAATTATTTTATACCTTTTAGTGTATTTTATTTGTTGCATTTAATTTTTTGAAGTCGGTTTTTATTTTTTTCTAAAAATTATTTTTATTTTTCACTTTTTAGTGATGTCATTAATAGTGATCATATCATCAGAACTTGACCAAATTAATATGACACCATCCCTAAGACACCCCTTTCGGATAAAAAAAGAACCATCGAAATCGGTTCATAAACAAAGAGGTTAGGTCTAAACAAACCTAATAAAAAAGGTCTAATACCTATGGAAAAAAATCGAAAAAAAATGGGACCAATCGGAAGCTAGACTGGATCCAATGCAAAAAAAATTTTCAAAATCGGTTGACAATTGGCGGAGATATGAGGTAACATAGGCACAAAAAAAAAAAAAAAAAAAAAAATTCAGTCGAATAGAGAACCTCCTCCTTTTTTGAAGTCGGTTAAAAAGTATTTGGTTCCTCGATAACTTTCTGTGAGTAGTGGTAGTAAATTAGCTATTACATTACATGCTATTCTTCTTCATCTTCTTCTTTAAGGAGGTTCTTTCTCGATAATCCACACAAAAAGTTTTAGTCTGGTAACCACTCTATAAATATGAACGGGACTAAAATTTTAGGTTATGATTTTTTAAGGTGACTGTAACACTCACACTACGAAATCTCTATATGGATACACACATACTTGCCGGATCATTTCCAAGCCGTTGTGCTTATATCCCTTCCACTAAAAATAATCGCCCAAATATGTTTTTTTGTTTATTATCAAAACTAAGAGGAAAATAATTTCATTTTTTTTTAAGTTACTCATGTCTCCCTGACGTTGGGGATTTCTATGGCGAAGACATCCCTGTTTTCTGCCGGGCGGAGCAGTTCTCCCACGCTTCGCATGCCGGTCCATTCCCTTATATATCTTAACCAGGATTCTTGTTTTCTCTCAGGTCCACGACAACCCTCAATTTTTCCTTTGAGAATCAATTGAAGCAGTCGATATTTATTACCTCTTAAGATGTGACCAAGGTAAGAGATTTTCCGGCACTTGACCGTGTTGAGGAGTTCCTGCTGAGTGTTTGATCTTTTTAAGACATCTCTGTTGGTATCTTTTTCCACCCAGGGGATTCGGAGCATTCCTCTGAAGATCCACATCTCAAAGGCCTGTAGGCGATTCATTGTGGTAACTTTGAAGGTCCATGCTTCTACACCATATAAGACTATTTGACTATTCTCTGTCGCAATTTAAGGTTCAGGTTGTCATTGCAGAAGAAGCCTCTCATTTTATTGAAGGTAAAACGTGCAGACTCACTTGATTTTGTTATCCGGATTTAGCTGATCATTTATGATACAACCAAGATACTTAAAGGATTTAACTCGTTCAACTTGTCTTCCATCGAGGTGGAAGGAGGCGTTTCCGTGTGGCTGGCGGCTAAAGACCATATATTTTGTTTTTGTTATATTGATATTTAACCCTGCTTTTATTCCAATTTGAGAAATTTTACTATTATTATACATTATATACCTACCTATATCTTAAAAAGATGTCACACTAATTGCGATTTTCGCGAATAGACTTGCATTTCAGATAATCAATCTTATCTCTGTCTCTTTTGTTTCAGGTAAGGGAAAACCTTCTTTTTCTTCTGGTTCTATTTTTGTAAGTTATCACAATATTTGTCACTGCTAAAACGTAATTTGGTATTTTAAAACTTAAAATAAATATTATTTGGGAAATAATTGTCTTCTCATACTAATTCACTTACGCCCGATTTGAACAACCACATTTAAACTTAACTATCGCTTCAATTATTCAAAAATCACTAAATTTTATGTCATCAATTAGAGGAATACATACCTTAAATTTTTTCAGGAATCGTGGTGTTGGCTCGAGGTGAATCATATTTAATAATAAAATTAAACTTAGATTACTAAGTAGCTTCGCAAATAAAAGAAATCTTGTTTATGAGCAAGGTTGAATATATATTTCGGGCGTCGAGCCCATCTTCAGGACTCATTTGATATTTAATCAATCAATGTTGAGCTCATGAAGATGGACTCATCGCACGAAATTATTGAGCCTTTCTCATAAACATTTCCTTTATTTGTGAAACCTACCTAATAATCTTACCTTAAAAAGTGTTTTAAGGATATTGATAAATATACATTTAAACATTAGTTTTAATTTGTTTTTAAATCAAGTGAACCGCGAAAGTTAAATAATAGTATTCAAGCTTTAAGGGGTTTGATAATTCAAGTAAATACTGTAAAAAAACTTTTTGAAAAATCTTTTTTTGGAACTTTTTCAAAAAATTTTTTTAATATAAAATACTAGGTAGGTTTCACATAAATAAAAGATCAGATGCTTGTTTAGCACGACTCAATATATATTTCGGGATGTAATCCCATCTTCAGGAGTTCACAAAGGACATAGTGTAAACAAGCACCTGATCTTTAATTTATGTGAAACCTACTCTAGTATTTTATATTTAAAAATTTTTTGAAAAGTTTCAAAAAATTTTCTTTACTTTATTTAATATGTTTCACCAAGAACCTACACCATTCTCCCTTAACAAAATTCAAATATTACTTAAATTTAAGTAATACTAAGTAATTATTTTCCCCTAAGTATCATTGGTGAAATATAATTTCCGTTAAAATTTGATTTAAGGTTAATTAAGAGCTGCTAAAATTTAATTAAAACTAAGCAATGCTTTTTCTTTAAGAATCATAGGGGAAATACTATTACCTTAAAACTCTCAACCTTTTTCTTCCAATGAACCCTTTCTGCAATTTTCTAAGATTGCCATTCCTTCGTTTCCAGGATATTTTTACTCAAAGCGTTTATTTCAAATAAAATGCTTTTAATATAGAAAATACAAGGTATCATATTTTAATTTAGAGATAAAGATAAGTAATATTTACCCAATGAGAAACCTCAGGTTGTTTTTTGCCAGTTCTTTAAAACTTTTGAAGTTTGTACGTAGATTAATTCCTCCTTGAAATACTAAGATTTTCCCTTAGTGGGTAATTCTACCCCAGTTGAGAACCTCTGAATTAAAAGTTGGTTTAAGGTTAATTAAAGTGCTACTAAAATTTAAGTAATACTAACCAATGATTTTCCCCTATCATTGGTGAAATACAATTCCCATTAAAAGTTGGTTTAAGATTAATTCAAGTGGTATTTAAATTTAATTAATATAAATCAATATTTTTCCCCTAAATATCATCGGTGAAATACAATTTCCCTTCCAGCTTTCGTTATTGACGAGTGAAAAAACCACCGTTGAACAACTTTATAAAGAAATCCCTCCCAACAAAAAGAGAAACGAATATTACAAACTTGATTTTCCCCTTTCATTTTTTTTCTTTTCTTCCTTTATTTGTTGATTCTGATGTCACGAGGCAAATGGAAATGCTATTTGAAAAAAAAATTCTTTGATGTTGACGACCTACTCTATGCTTGGCTTTGTTTTCTACGTTTGACAAACCACATACTGACACACCCTCTCTATTTTGAGTCCTTATTTGAAGAATTAAAATCGACAAGGAAGAAAAAATATTATGAAAAGATTAATGAAACTGTGAAATACTATTTTAGTGTCTGAGCTCCGCTACCATTATCCAATGAGATTTTCTACATTTTTTTAATCCACAAGATCTAAAGTCAGAAAGCTCAAAATTTAATCAGTCTTTGTGTTAGCTATATAAAGAAGGCACCAGAATCTATATTCATTGACCTTTCGTTTTATAATTAGTTACAAGCTGATATAAACTTTGAATTTACAAGTTATATGTATGTTTATTCCCCCGAAATCAAAAATCATATTAAAAATAAAATCAGATGATTATTTTGGGGAAGATCAAATTTTTACAGGGTTGAAAATAAAAAAAATATCAATAAAATATTTTTGGCTTAATGAGGAATCACAATTAAGATTAAACTAAGAAGAATTAATCAGCCATTAGACAAACAACTAATGAAAATTGCTTTAAGAAAAAAATTAAAACTGCCCTAGTAGCACAATTATTCAACTATATAGTGACTACATAGTGCCTATATAGATTTCAAGAATCTATATTCGAAAATATTAAATCAAAATTAATACCAGGTTTAGATATTTATCATTTAAAATTATCAATTCACCGATTCTGCAAATAGCGTACTTACTTTAGAGACTTTTACTTTTTCCTCCAATTTTAGAAACGTTCGTTTCCACTCATATGATATAGATTTCGAGAATCTATATAGGCACTATATAGTTACTATATAATTTGGAACATTGTGCTACTAGGGTAACGTTTAAAAAGATAAGAGTAAATAAATATTATATTTAATATTGATTTACCATGAGTTAAGGATTCTTGGTCACTTATTTCACATTAAAATTAAAAAATTAAAAGATGTAAAATTTTTTTTCTTTTTCAATATATATATTTCGGGCTATCAACCCATCTTCAGGAAGTACAGAAAGTAACTAATTCAACTTATTGAATAACAGGTTATATATATATGTTTATTGAACAGAGGGAAAGAATGTTTGAATTATTTTAAAGGACACTTTCTCTTAGGCTATTGTTAAGTGAAAATATCAGGATGGGTAGGGGTTTATTGACATAGGTGTGAATAGATAAAAGAAAAGTTAGAAGTTCATTGACTTATGTCTCTATGCTGGGAATAATTTTTGGCTTTGTTATTAATAGGTCAATTATTACATTTTGTTTTACATCAAGTTGATTATTGATAATATTTTCATCGTTCGACAAGGCATAATTTATTTCCGTGGATGGTTGATAGCCCGAAATATATATATTGAAAAAGAAAAAATTTTTACATCTTTTAATTTTTTAATTTTAATGTGAAATAAGTGACCGAGAATCCTTAACTCATAGTAAATCAATATTAAATATAATATTTATTTACTCTTATCTTTATTAAAGATGTTTCACCTTGCACCAACACCACAATCTCTACTAATTATTAACGTTTAAAAGTTAATTTATTTAAAACTTAAATAACTATACTTTAAATAGAAAAACCCCGAAAAGGAAAAATGACATTCAATCTAAAGAGCTTTCCTGGCGGGATCATCAGTGGCCTAGTTGGTAAAGGCGCTCTTCGGCTAAAGGAGAGAGACACGGGTTCGAATCCCGTCGGGTACTCAATTCATTTTTCCTTTTCAAAAAATAATAAAATAATTTTCTAAATATGTAGAATTAACATAAGAAATTATTGATTACATTAATTAACTTTCGCGGCTCAAATTGCTTTAACTTATGATGGATAAAATTATCTCTAGAGCTAAGGTATTTGTAAGGTCGCCAAATACAAATCCAGACCTGTTTCAGACTATTAGAGATTAATTTCTTAATTTCAATTGTTTTCGGAACAGGCTTTTGAAGTAAGAAAATATTAAATCAAAATTAATACCAGGTTTAGATATTTATCATTTAAAATTATCAATTCACCGATTCTGCAAATAGCGTACCCACTTTTGAGACTTTTACTTTTTCCTCCAATTTTAGAAACGTTCGTTTCCACTCATATGATATATAGAAATATATAGTGAAAATAAAAGCTAAGCAGATGAATTAGTCTAACCAGTGAAAGCGAGAAATTTGAGCATCAAGTGAAGAAATCGGAAACTGTTATAGAGAGAAGCTGAGCTAAATGATATTAAGCATTATGCTTTCGACTAAGCTAAATCAGAATTCCATGTTCTTTGATGTTTGTGCATTTAGCTGCCTTTCGCAATGTCAAAATCATATATTGGATTTATATAAAGATAAGAGATTTACGAGATAAAGCTTTTACGTTGGATATTAGTATTAGTATTAATAATAATTTACTGCTTGGGGGCTTATTTTACGATATCGATTTGTTATATTCTATATAGAATTTATAAATAGGATTAGGTATATTAATATTAATATTGAATATTAATGCGACGAGTACTAAGTACTACGCAGGTGATACGTGCCTTCTATACTAATAACAGTGAATATGCTCTGTGTACACATGTAATGAATTGTCTTGCATAGTATCAGAATATTCTGTTATGCACTCTAAGAATCGAAAATATAAAATGTTTGTTTTTTTAGAAAAATAAATAAATAAAGGAAGTTCAAATTTTTACTTAAATTTTAGACTTCTAAAATTGTAAACCATAAAGAGAAACAAAGAGTTTGTCCTCTGCTTGATGCAAATAAACATAATTGTATTAGGTCATTCAATAAGTCCGTAAGATGACACATAGATGGTGTTACTATAATTTTTCCATATGATTTTTATTTAGTACTAACCTTCAAACGATACGTGTATAAATTTGACAGCAATCTGACTATTGATTCGTGAGTTATAGCATTTTGTGTGAAGCAACTTTTGTTATTGAAAAAAAGTGAATTTCGAGTTTTAATAAAGCATTGCTTTTTGATGAAAAAAATACAGTGGAAACCAAACAATGGCTTGATAAACATTATCCGAACTCTACTCCATCGAGACAAATGGTAAAGAAGTGGATTACTGAATTTAAACGTGGTCGTACCAGCACAAATGATGCAGAGCGCCGTGAACGCCCAAAAGAGGCTGTTATTCCAGAAAACAAAAAAATCCACAAATTGGTTATGAACGATCGCAAATTGAAGGTGCACGAGCTAGCTGGCATTGTAAAGATATCAGATGGTAGTGTTTTTACCATTTTACACGAACATTTGGGTATGCGAAAGATCTGTGCAAAGTGGGTGTCACAGTTGACCAAAAACAACAACGAATCGATGCTTCAGAGGAGTGTTTGGCGCTGTTAAACCGCAATAAAATGGGATTCTATCTTCGATATGTGACAATAGATGAGACATGGCTTCACTATTACACATCAGAATCGAAAAGAAGTCCAATGATGAAGTAATCGCTGAAACTGAGGCCTATTTTGACGATAAGAGAAATCGTACTATAAAAGTGGTATCGAAAACTTGGAAAATCGCTATACTCGTTGTATTGCCTTCGAAGGCAACTATGTTGAATAATAAAATCGAGTTTTGTCAACATTTTGTTTTTTTTCTTACTTATCCTACGGACATATCAAATATATATACAGTGAAACCCCTCAAATCCGAATTAATTGGGGATATAGCCTGTTCGGATTTCAACTTGTTCGGATTAGCCAAAAGCTGGTGGATTGGATATCTTATTGAAGAAAATAGTTCTCTTTATATCCTTAAGAAGCTGAAGAAAGTTACAATGACGTTATTTACTGGGTTGCAGAATCGTGAGAACTTACTGCGTAGATCTTGGAAGCGAAGCCGCTAGCCTCGAGTTCGAGAAAAAACCTACCCAAACTTAAATTTGTCAAAAAAAAACTCGTTCAGATTTCCGGGGTTCGGATTTGAGATGTTTTACTGTATATGTATATCAGTGGCCTGCGGTCCATGGATGCTGTGGATGCGACGCATCCCTAATATTTCAAAGATTTAGAATATTTTCATAAAGATATAAGGCCGACTTCAAAATTCCAGGAGGATCTTTAAATTTTTAAATTATTATCCGTTATTTCAAAAATTTCAATAAAATTCATTTTTTTGTTTTGAAAAGTATGTATATTGGTTATCGAAATGAAATAGAATTGTTGCATAGTTTCAAGGAGCAATTAAAATGAATTATGTTTCCGAAAAGGGTGCTGTCAGAAGGTTTGAAGTCCCTGCTTGGTATATTTTCCAGTTCAAGCATGTCAATGACAAGTCCAGACGAGTTTTAGTCGAATAAAAATTGTTCTCGCTGATGAACTATTAAAATAGAAATAATACAAATAAGGAATAAATAAAGATGATTCGGAAATTTTTGGACTCTTTAATTTCAAAGAACTCTCAATATACAAAATCGAAAATAACTAAGAGTGCTATAGACAAGTTATAGCTTGCTTATAGCAATATAATTAGGAGAAATTTAAGATTTTCTTATAGGACAGGGTGCTGATTCATTGTGGAAGATTGTCGATTTCCATCTCAGGGACTGTGAAGTTTAAGTCACAAGAATTCATTTCTGACTCCTACCCTCACTCACACAAAGCAGTATCCGTTTGGGGTGAAAGTCCCAAAATAAATTAAAAAAAATCTAATGTTAAATTTGAACAATAATGAAAATGATGCCGTCGTATTCGATGAAATTTGCAAAAAAAGCGAAGATTTAAATCAAATTTCAAAAAATGAAGAGTAATTTTTTGGACAGCATCCCCTGGTTGAAAAGTCACCAACCTCCACTGATGTATGTATATTATTTATTTGTTTGAGACTATAGTTTCTAAGGCTTGGGCTTCATCATCAGTCTTTTTTAGTTATAAATATTATTTTTCATGGGATCAGTATCGCGTGAATATTGAAAAAAAAATGTTCTTGTTATTCAGCCGACAAGCCAGCAAAGGACAACCTCTTTGTTACTCTTTATGATTCAACAACTCTGCTACTCTCGGCAAAATAAAAACTTTTCAATTAAAATTATGTAGATAAATTTTCATCTATTTTTGAGAAAAGACTGGGGCTTTTGAATATAGGGATTGGAATTAGGTATATTATAATGCATATTAGTAGACTTTCACTCCCTTCCAAATATTGATTCATATAAAAATTAATTACTTGCTGCGCTCGGCTTGCTGTTTTGTCTCTCTGTGTGTATGTATGTCTCTATTTTGATTCAAATACACTTAATAATGCGTAGAAATCCTTTTTGTTTCCAAAATGTTTGTATATACAATATGAAGAATTAATTAGTTTTTCGGCTTTCATTTCAAAAAGGGTAAACATGAAACCTTTAATGGGAGAGTTCTATGTCTGTTTGTCCTTCTTCTTTGTTTCAAGTCTGAGACTTGTAAGATATTAAAGGTAGAAGCTTGAAATTCGGTATGTAATAAGAATTTAGTTAAAGTCCAAATAAATAAACACATAATCATAAAATAAACGGATGAAGAAATTCGACACAAATACATATAAATGAATAAGTTTTTCTAAATTATATTAAAATCGTTTTACTTGTAATTTTTAAAGCTTTGTTCAAAAGTACCTAAATCGAAAGCCTATTAGTGCCGCTGCCATGACTGTCCTGAAATTTACAAGAAATATGTTTCTCTCTTCTCCCTTTCCATTGTCAGTCTGTCCTTTGTCAACAAAGAAAAAGGGAAACATATGTTTATATTTGAGTGTGTTCCAGAAAAATGTTTTTAATTCCAAACTGGCTACCAGTGAAGAAACATCAAATTTTCAATATCCATACGGTATTGACTCCATGAAAAAGAATATTTATAATTTAAAAAGAATGATGATGAAGACCAAGTCTACCAAACCATAGTCTCAAACAAATAACTAATATATACCTATATACAGATACATCATCTCGATATATATGTGTGTGTGTTTATTTGCATCAAGCAGAGGACAACCTCTTTGTTTCTCTTTGTGAATCAACAACTCTGCTACTCTCGGCAAAACAAAAACTTTTCAATTAAAGAAATATGTTCATTATTTTTCTCCAAAATTAAAAATTGTATTCGAATTTTAATCGAATGATTATTTTAGGCGTTGGATTTTTCATGGGACCAAATTTTTTTTTTTCATTTTTTTTTTATTTTTGGAATATTAGACATCTCCGTAGAGATCTTTTTAAGCTGAACCAAGATAAATTGTTTTCATTTAATTTATTTTAAAATGATCGTATGAGAGGGCTCTCAATCTCTCCTTATGGACAAATAACAACGAATTTGATATCTCAAATTTTTTTGAAGATTAATAAGGTACATATAAAATCCACGGTACGTCTGTCCGATTCATACAATTAGGTATTATTAAATTATAAATTTTAAAATAACTTTATTATTTATCTCGATTCGAGTTTAACATTTTTCCAGTTTATGTTTGTTTGGATTCCTATATTTTTGTTAGTACTTTGCTTCTGGCTTCAAATTGTTTAATGTTTATATACATTTATATTCAAAAAAACAAAAACAAAAAAACAAACAAAAAAAATAAAACATATTACTTAAATCAAATTATATACAGAACTTCTGAATGAAAAAAAATACAGAAAATTAGAAATAACGAATTTTTATAAAGAGAGCTGTATTTAATGTGCTAAAATTTGGCTTACAAAGTATCACCTTTTGTCAAGATTCAATTTTCTACCACCACATACTGTTCACATACAAAAGAAAACATGAAAACGAAATGATCAACATTGGTTGAGAACGTCTTTTAAGAATTTTCACTTTTTCCTTCAATTTATTTTTACAGTTTCTGCAACAAACCAAATGGAGTCATATGTATATAAGATTTTATTGGAAGCTCCACCTTGACAAGTTGGCAATTGTCTCACACGGTCCTAATTAATAGGATCGAATCTCGATGTAACATCTCTAATTGGTTTACACCAGAGGTACAAAACAGCCAGCCACTTGTCAATGTCTCACATCTCGATGCCATGTAAGTGGGCTTGTCCGTTCTGCAAAACATGTCAAGGGAGGAGGCCGCTCGGGGCGGGACCCCGACCGACAATCGCCCCCATTTTTTCCTCTTTATTTCCGAATAAGATGGAAATTAATATGCTAAATCATATCTTGGAAATATCTCAAAATGTAATAATATTTTAATTACAAGCCCGCATCAGCAGTAATATTGTAATTTTGTTAGTGTTCATGGCTGTGATGAAACTCTATTAGATGAAGGAGGAGGTATCAGCCAAAGATGGAATCACTGGATTCAATAAAACACTTTTAATAAAACGTTTGGGCCTTAATTTATTTGGTCATCTTCAGTTAATTAGGAGTTATACACAAAATGCGGTACACATAGAGTATGTGATCAAACCAAACCTTGTCAAAAATAAAAATAAAATTTTTTTTAGCTTCATGGAAATTTATAACGTACCTGGACCCAAAAGTTTCAGAATGAAAGTCTTTTTTTTTCTTTTTTTAATATTTGACCCTTATGGGAGGTCATCATAAATTTCATCATTATTTATTTACAATCAAAAGTCCAAATTAGAATTTAATTACTTTTAAATCACATGCATTTCTTCCATTCAATCAAATTATACAATTCTTACTTGTATTCTCCAATATATCAAAAAATACCAAAAAGGCATTTTTTCCTTATTTATTTATTTATATATTAAGATCAAGAGAACAGCTGTTGGCTCATATCACACAAGATAGATGTGTAAATATTGGATAGAAACATACAATCTCTTTTAAAATTGATAGCTTTTTCACCTGCTATTTTTATATATAGCATTTCGGCTATATATGTACTTTCGTTCTGAAACTTTTGAGTCCAGGCACGTTATAAATTTGCATGAAGCTAAAAAAAATTTATTTTTATTTTTGACAAGGCTTGCTTCGATTACATATGTGTACCGCATTTTGTGTATAACTCCTAATTAACTGAAGATGGCCAAATAAATTCAGGCCGAAACGTTTTATTAAAGGTCTTTTATTGAACCCAGTGATTCCATCTTTGGCTGATACCTCCCCCATCTAATACAGTAATATTTGTTAAAGTCACGTTTTGAGATAAGGTCAATGAAAGTTTTTAATAAATTAGAGAAAAAAAAGTGAAAACTTTCGCCAAATTGTTGTAATTAAGCAACTTGCCCTCTTAAAAAGCAATAAAATAACTCACGATAGGCAATATGGATTTATACATTACTTCTTCAAAGCGACATTCTAACGTGTGAAACTCATATCTGGAACAAAACTCTAGAGTGCAGTGCTTCTCAGCCTTTTTTGGTTGACGGAATACTAAAAATATCTAAAATCATTTGCGCCACACCTAAATAAAAAAATGAAGTAATTACAATTACTATTTCAAAGTTACAAAACTCATGCAATTTTAATTATTTGTCGCTGCACATTTGACAATCTCTCGCGGCACACAGGTTGAGAAACACTGGCTTAGAGAGCCCAAAATCTAAACTGTTCTCCACATTGAAAATATAAAAATTTTGCTACAGAACAAACGTTCTAAGACGATTTATTTTTATGAATTTAATTATAAAAATAAAGAAAAAGTAAACCCACTACGTTCGTCACTTAGAACAATTATTTTTTTCACATTATTCTATGAATTTTATTGATGTTCAATTAAATATTTGCTCTCTCTTTAACGAGTATAAATTTGATCCAAGAGCAAAAGGCCATTCCTAGAATAATAGAAATTAAAAATTGAATCTTTAATAATCTGAACAGATCTTGAGTTGCATTTCCTTCGCTATAAAGGAAGAAGTTAGATAATTATATCAACACCCTTTTTAGTTATTTTCCGTCTCTATTCCGTAAACAATGGTCTGAGTGCATTAAAACAATCGAATTCATAAAATTTATAAAAAATTTCCGAAATTTTTTTGTCTTTAAAATCTTTAAACGTCTCTATCTCCTTAAATAATGGTTTGGGATTCTTAAATAAAATAGAAAAAAAATTAAAAATTTTTACAGATTTTTTTTAAGAACAAAGAATTGAAATAATTATTTTAATTTTTCCCCCTTTGAATACTTATCGCCCCCAAATCGCCCCCACTTATTTATTGCCCCCTGATAACCCAAATCGCCCACTTGGGGGCGATTGCCCCCAGGTTGGGAACCACTGGTCTAGAATCTTCATTTTTGTCCTTCCGCCTCATTTTAGGTGTTTATTTTCAAAAAATTTTAAACTAAAATGTCAAAAATTAGAAACAAAGTTGCAGAGGATGTAATTTTTGACACTTTCATTTAACAATTTTTGAAAATAAACACCCAAAATGAGGTGGGAGGTCAAAAATGAAGAAATTAGACCTTTTAACCAAACTCAACCAACATCATAAAACTCTAGTTTTACCACAAAGCTATTCAGTGAAACGCGTTTTAACTAGTAAAAACTCGTTCTTACTATAAAACGGGATTTTTCTGTAACATATATATGTTTATTTTCATCAAGCAGAGGACAACCTCATTGATTTCTCTTTATGAATTAATTTTTTCTTTTTCTTTTTAATTTTAATATACGAGAGGTGGTGCAGTTGTATGGTAAAGAGTAATAAGATTATGGCCACATCTTCAATTTATTTGAAGAGATGCTCGAGTATGCATTTTTACTTGCAAAGTAGATCTTGTTTAAAAAATTAGCTCACTTTTCCAAGTAGAGAATTTATGAAGATATCTCAGGCGGAAGGGAAGCTGCCTAAAATATAAAATAATTTAAATGAAACATTGTCAAATGACCATCTCTTTTTACTATTTATTCATTTCTTTTATATGCCTCCTTTTTCATTATATTTCTCGTCTATTTAAATATATATGTATGTGTATTCGCAATAAAATTCTCCCCCAAAATATTCATTTTTCATTTTCTCAAATATGTCCACTTTTCTTCTCTTTCTCTTATTTTAAATAATAATTTATTTTCATCGTCTCTCTCCCTCTTTCATTTGTTTCTATTTTATTTACTTTCTCTTTCTTTGTCTTTTTTTTCTTATCATCAAAACGTTATCCGCATTATCTTCTAGCAATCTTAATTTATATTAAAAAGACACAGAGTTATTTAACTGGTTTTCTCTGTTATAACTTTTTGATCTAAATGAAAACCACATCGGATGCATGCAAATTAAAATTAAAATGAAGTTAATTTGAATTTAAACATAACACGAAATAAACTCATTTTTTTTCTTTATTTATTCATTCTATCCGTGTTATGAAGGGAGATGGGACAGGGAGGGGACAGGAAGGGTTGGGAGAAAATTATATTATACGATTAATTTTATTTTCATGTCCTTTTAATTTTTTTTTTAATGTATCTATCTTTCTGGCCAGAGAAAGGAGGGAGGACTAGACTGGGAACAGGGGTGGGGGTGCACGAGGGGGTAGAAAAGACCGTGACGTACATTTCAATGACTTTTTATGTTTTAGATTGCACGACAAATTACTCCGGGTTATATTTAATTAAGAAATTAAAAATATTTTAAAGCGTTTTGCTTTCTGTCTTTTAAGGTAGTTGTTTCGTGACAATACTAGCAAAAAGTTAATGCTAGAGTATATAGAACACACAATAAGGATTCATAATTCATAAGCCCAAAACTTGTTGTTGTTTATGTACCACTACTAGTCAATCCCGTGCTCGTTTGACAAATCTGGCAACACTGTCCGAGCTTGTATATATTTGATCATAGCAATTTCAGATAAAGTACATTATAAAGGGAGATTTATAAAACAAAAAGTTCTTAATAAGCGTTTGAAAGCTGTTGCGACAATGGCTGAAGCGAAAAAACGTCAAAAAAGTACTAAAGTTAACCCACTTTTTAGGTTAAATAAATGCGTTGTTGCTAGCTTGTTTTTAGTGTAAATTTTTATTATTTATTCATTATTATCTCAGAAACTGTGTTGTAACTATGAATTAAAATTTTCTTAAAAAATGTATTAATTATTGTTTAATGTTGCTTTAGTTTTTTATACCAATGGTAAGAAGAGTTTCTTAAATATAATTAAATATGTACGATATGTAAATTTTTCGATATCCTGTATAGTGCAATGTATAAAAGCCTGAAAAACTCTATCTCTGGAATTTAATATCTCCGGAACTATATTGTTCATAAATTTCGTTTTGCCACCACTCGATGCAGAAGTATTTAAATAATAATCTTTCTAAATTTCAAAAAAATCCTAAAAAACCCATATGGTGAAACAACTACCTTAATATCTCTAATAGTAATAATGATAGTTCTTTATGTGGACGATTTATTGCTATTGATACCTAGAGATACTGAAAAAGAGGTTATGAAAGTTTTTAATAGTATAAATATAAAAATTCAATTTACAATGGAGATTGAAAAAGAGGGTGCTTTGCCATTCTTGGATGTAAAAGTTATAAAAATGGAAGAAAAACTAATAACAGATTGGTATATAAAACCAACGAGTGCTGGACGAGTTTTAAATTTTAAATCCAACCATCCCAGTTCACAGAAATTAGGAATGATAAGGGGGTTATTGCATCGTGCTATTTATCTCAGTGGAGAGATTTTTCATAAGGACAATTTGGAGAGAATCAGGTGCATATTAAAGAAAAATAATTACCCTGAGTTTTTCATAAGGAGGGCGTTTGATGTGTTCTTGGTGAATAATAGGGGTAGAATGGAGAATGGTAGTATTAACAGCCAAAGGCAAAATACAATTTTGAATAACGGAGGGAAAAATTTCTTTAAATTTCCTTTTATCCCAGAAATCTCACATAAAGTTGATAGATGTTTGGAGAAAACAAATTCCAAATTAGCTTTTTATAACATCTTAACTGTGGGTTCATTGTATAGTAGATTAAAAGACGGAACAGAGAAGGAAAAAAGTCAGGCGTTGTATATAAGATACCCTGTTCATGTGGAAAAGCATATATAGGACAGACATCGCAATATTTAAAAAAAAGATTAACACAACATATATATGATTGTAGAGTGTCTAATATTTTAAAAAATGACAAAACCGCCCTAGCTACCCATCATTTTGATCTAAATCATCAATTCAAGTTTGATGATACATTAATATTAGATTTTGAACCAGTGTATTTTAAAAGAACAATAAGTGAAATGATTCACATTTCGTTAAATGATACAGTGAATTTTAGAACAGACACCCAGAATTTAAGTGGCATTTATAGTTTTTTGCTAAACAGGTATAAGGATAAAAATAAAAAGTAAAAAATAAATAATAATAAAAAATTTCAAAAATAAATGCAATTAGATGTTGAAAATAAAAATAGATTTCTAATGGATTTTTTCATCTAATAATAACTTGACTGGTGTCGTTGACATATATTTTATTAATGTATAAGTTTAATTTATTCGAAGTTGAGATTTTTGTATATAGGGATAAAAAGAAAAGTATTCTATTCTATTTTTATAAGAAGTGATTTCTGTTCTGTTTTGTATTGATAAGGTTGTTATTATAAAGAGAAAAATTGTGTTTTTTGTGAATGTGCCAAATATCTTTTGAAAATTGTATTCTGATGGCCTTCAATGGTAACGAAGGTAATAAGAAAATTTAGACGAATGTGTGACATGACTATTTGGTAGGTAAACTATTGATACATGTTTGTTTTTGGATTCTGACTGTACTTTTGTAAATTAATATCAAGAATGTTCTTATAATTGTAGAAGCCCTGAAGAAGTCGGCAAAGTCGACGAAACGTTGGTGGATAAATAAAAAAGTCACACATAAAAAACTTGTCCTTATTTTCTCAATATAAACTTTCAAATTATAAATTAAATTATGGACGGAAATGATAATAAATATCTCTAATTTTTTTTTTAGTTTCTGAAATTATAATTATTTAATATTCAAATTACTAAATCCATTTTTCATTATAAATAATTTATTAAATGGAAAAACGGAGCTATATTAAATTTTTATCGATATTTGTTTTATCAGAATCAATCATACATATGAATTAATTATAGGAAATCAATAATGTTTTCTTTTCTTCTCTTTCTTCCTCTTGTTCAGCATACTCTTTTCTTTTCTCTTATTCTTATCATATTTGAGTTCCACTCTTTAGTTTTTCCAGCAAAAAAAAAAAAAAAAAACGTACACTATTATTGTGGTAGATAGATCATTTGTGAGGGTTGATTTATTTTATTCTTTACCATACTGATGGTCAAGTATCGTAATCGTGCATGAAAAAAGTGTTTTTTTCGTTTTTACGAAATATCTCAAAAACGACTCAAACTATATATTTTGATTAAAAAAATTAGTAAAGCCATGACGTTTTGGTCTAAAAAAAGCTATAATGAGTGAATATTGAAAAAATTATATTTTTCGAAATATTAATTGTTTTGTCAAAATGTCTGTTAGTACGTTACCAAATATTGTGGAAGGCATATCTCAAAAATTAGTCTGAATATCAAAACGAAATTTCATATGCAGTTTTGGTGTATTGAGATTAAGAGCAGATTAGATTTTGGTTGAAGTCGAACCCAAAATTAAGGGGGGGGGGGAGTTTAAAAATAAAAATAAAAAAAGAGAGAAATTATTTTTTCTGGGGCCAAAATTGGAAAGGAAGGGTTCAAAATATAGAACTCTCACTATAAGTAGTTCTAGAGCCTTTATTCGATTTGTACGAAATTTCGCACCAGCACTCACTCTATATGAGACTTTATGAAAATGTCTCACTATGTGAAATTGATAGTGTCCAAAAGGGGAAGGGGGGTAAACATTTTTTCAAACAGAAATCGAAGAAAGATGATATTTCTAATAAATTAGTCTCATAATTAAAAGGAGATATTATTAATTGCTAATGGGCACAAAATTAAAATGGGGTTCTTTCGTAAATAATTATAATTTATTTTATTAAGTATTAAATATAAGAGAGGAGCCAGGTTTATGGTAAGTAATGTGGATAGCCACATTACCTTATTTTATTTATTAAGTTAACTAAAAAGAAAAAAATCTTCTTTCACTTTCTAATTAGAAAAATATAGATACATAAAATCTCTCAAAAGCTCTCAGGAAATATGAACAAAAAGTTTTTCGAAAATTATTGAAATGTAAAGAGAGAAGTGTAGTTTAAAAAACACTCTATAGTACCCCCAGACTGGCTAGGAAAAAAATGTAGCGCCGCCTGGAAAGGCTAGGTTATGCATTCGAATGGCACATACTGATTAGTGGGTTGCGTCTTCAGGCGCTGAATTTTAAAACTTTACCTTTTGATATTTTTTTTCAACTTAAACAATTTTATTATTAACGAGAAAGAATTTAATTTATAGGACAGATTCTATGATTTTAATAGAAATATTATTAGATTGCGATATCAGAGGGGATTCATCCCCTCAGGAGTCGAACCTTTTAATTTCCGTTATATATTAATGGAGTGAAAGATTTCTATGCTTATATCAAATATTGCGATTCAGAGGGAGTTTTTTGTCTCGAGGGTGTGAGCTGACTGCCCGGAAAGCATGTTAGTTCTCAGATTCGACTCCTGGGGGGATGAATCCCCTCTGATATCTCAATCTAATAATATTTCTATTAAAATCATAGAATCTGTCCTATAAATTAAATTCTTTCTCGTTTATAATTGATTTGTTAATCTGAACCCGAGCTCATTTTTGAAAAACATTCCAACTCTTTTCAAAAATAAGATGCTCAAATCTTTACTTTTATTATTAACCTTCCAAGATAAATTTCAAAGATTTAGAGTATTTTCATAAATATATAATGTCGACTTCAAAATTTCAGGAGAATATTTAAATTTTCAAATTATCCGTTATTTCTAATATTTATTTAATAAATATTTTTTTTTTTGAAAATTATATTGGTTCTCGATATGAAATAAAATTGTTGCATAGATTCAAGGGGAAATTAAAATGAATCATTTATCAGAAAAGGGTGCCGATAGAAGGTTTGAAGTCCCTGCCTGGTTTATCTTCCAGTTCAAGCAGGTCAAAGACCAGGCCAGACGAGTTTTAGTCGAATAAAAATTGTTCTCGCTGAGGAAATATTAAAATAGTAATAATACAAAAAATGAATAAATAAAGATGATTCGAGAATTTCTGGACTAATACATTTCTAAAATCTCTCAATATAATATAATATCTGAAATAACTAAGAGTGCTAGAGACAATTCATAGCTTGCTAATAACAATAGAATTAGGAGAAATTTAAGATTTCCTTTTAGGACAGGCTGATTCATTGTGCAAGATGGTCGATTTCTATCTCAAAGACTGTGGAGTTTAAGTTACAAGAATTAATTTCTGTCTCCTACCCTCACTCACACAAACCAGAATCCGTTTAGGGCGAAGAACCCAAAATATATTTTTAAAAAATTTAATGTTAAATTTGAAAAATAACGAAAATGATTCCTTATTCGATCAAATTTTCAAAAAAAAAAAAAAGAGATTAAAGTAAAATTTAAAAAAATGAAGGGTCCTTTTTTGGACCTGGCTGAAAAGTCACCAACCGCCACAGATACATATATAAGAATTGCTTAAAGCCTTGAACTTTTAGATAAGCTATATTATAGAATCCACTAATAATAACAAGTGTTGAATATTTTATTTAAATTAAAACAGGAATAGCTGGGAATTGGACAATAAATAAAAAAACAGAGATTTTATTAAATGGGCCAGACGTTTCGTCGATTTATTTCAACTTCCTCAATGGCCCATTTTATCACTCTTTGTCAAAATAAGCCACTGAGTAAGTCGAAATAAATCGACGAAATGTCTGGCCCATTTAATAAAAACTCTGTTTTTTATTTATTGTCCAATTCTCTGCTATTCCTGTTTTAATTAATACTTATTATGGATGAGAGTGATATACCGTTATTATATTTAAATTTATACCTACAAACTAATTACTTAACGTAATATTCAAAATTTTAAACCCCCACTATGAAAACCTATCGTAGGTATATAGTTCTAATTAAATTTAAAAAATTTGAACATCCAGTGAGTCTATTGAAATTTAGAAGAGCTGATTTAATACTTCATTACTTCTATTTGAGTGAAAGTGGAAATTAGAAATATTGAAATATTGTTTTATTTTATTTTTCACGCTAATTGAAATGATGTCAAACAAAAACAATTCCAATGTTTACATCATAATCTCGGTATAAAAATAAAATATGAGTTTTTTTTTAATATTACTTCATTGGATTAACTTGATGAAAGAAAAATCCATATACGAAAATTGAATTGTGTTTTCTTGCATAAATATAATCTACACATATATAGGAGCCTAGTTATCGAAATTCTGAATATCAATATTCCTGAATAGGATATATAGGTAAACATATAACATTGTGAGATTGGATTAGATATCCATTGAATTTATTTTTCATTTAAAAAAACAATACAAAAAAAAGTATGATATTGTTCGATTTCACTCATGTGAAAGATAAATAGAGAGAGATTTTTAAATGTTTAGATTTTTATATATAGGGCACTTATGTATTTGGAAATAGATTGAGTGGATTTATCAGATTACTTAAATTTAATTATTAAACCCACTGAATACAAAGTAAACAAATTGGTTTTACCTTTCACCAGATTAGAAAAAAAATCCTTTACGGCGTTTGATTCGAATTTTATGTTGCGAAATACGTTACAATTACATGAGTTTTCTTCTTCAAATCTACTTTTATTAAACGAAACGAGAAAAAGCTTTAAACTTAAAAGAAGGCGTCTATCTTTAAAACGGCTCTAATGATTTTGATGGATTTTCTATTTACTCTTTTCAAAGACAGACAACTAGAGTAACAAGGTCTCTTCTTTGGTAAAGTCATTTTGATTAAACTAATACTAATAATTATTTATTATTTTTTTTCATCAAAACAAATTACTGGAAAGAAGCAAATTCAGTTTATTTATCCTAACAATAAAAAATTAATATATCCAGTACACACCAAGCCAGCAAAATTCTTATAAACTAATAATTATTATTAGCAGATTTGTGAACAAAAACAAACCATATGTAGGGTAGAATTGGGTGAGACGCCAACAAGATGCTCTATTACGTGGTTCACTCACGTCCATGCGGTAAAACAGCTAACCAGTAAGTTGGAATGAAAGCACATGCCTACTGAGAGTATACAAATAGTTATTGTTGATTAATCACAGTTTTAAGTGATGTTTTTAAATGATTTTGTCATACTGATTGCTCTGGTATGTATCTGAAATCATATCCAAACATACTATACTTATTCATTTTAGCCGTAGTTTTGATAGAAGAGAATTAACTTGGTTAGTTTTAGTGAGTTTGAAGTGTAGGCTTTCTTTAGTCGCGTTTGCCACTGCTGCTTTGGGGGAAGACGACGAACATTTTTTGGGGGTAAGATGCCCTAGTTTTCGCGTTGGTGTAAGATGTTGGTTTGTATTACTATACATTTAAAATTAATTTTTGGAAACTATTCCGATGGTTTCTTTCCAGAAATGCCACGGACATATATAAGAAAGTCTGATCGAGGACCATGGAATGAAAATGACCTCCAAAAACTTTTCGAAATCGGAAATATTACTTAAATGGATAAAAGAAGATTTAAAAATAATATAAAAAAGCAATGTTATTACATTTTAATAAACTGGAATTGATTTACTAACACTTTGGATTGATTCCCCATAAGGCATCTTACCCCAAGATTGGGGTAAGATGCCAAAATGCAAAAGTTTAGAATTTTTTTTTTTTAAGGTAAAAAATAGTTTTTCAAAGCAAAACTTATTTTTTTATTAATCACAATAGTACATATAGGTATTGTTTATAAAATGGTTGGTTAAAAATAAAACCAATGTGTTATTTTATATAAAATAAAGTCAAAAACTAGGGCGTCTTCCCCCAGTCTACTATATGTGAATTAAAAAAAATATGAATCGAGGGTAAATGAAATTTAAAATTTAATCAAAGATGGGACGAGGCCCTCTGATTAGGATTGGCACCTTTTTTTGAAGAACAAATAGTCTTTTTTTTAAGTTGTAAAAATATAGTACTTTTCGGAAATTTAAGAAAAAAAATAGTACACATTTATTTTTCATTTCATATTTTATGTATTATTTATTTCATTATTTAATTTTCCATACCTATTTATTATTACTTTTTGCTTTGGCCAGCAAAGTTCTATTAATTTTAAAATAATCATAGGAACCCGAACAATTTAGATCCATATTAAAATAAATTAATAATTCATTTTTAATGAAATTAATAGATGCTTTATTTCATTCTTCTAGCCATTTCATATTCATTCCGGAAAAAAATTTGTCAATTGAATTAGCTATGAAAATAAAGTACATTTCGTACTATATTATTTTTCTATAATATATAGTACGATTGGCTAAAATATAGTAAGATACTATTATATAATATATGTACAGGTGGGAACCCTACCTCTGATATGCAATATAAAATTATTCTATTAAAATCTTAGATTAGAGAGCTTAAATATAAATTCTTGTCTTGTTAAAATTTAATGTTATTTATCAGCTCGAGATTCACAGCAAGAATTATTTTCAGGCTGGGTTCTTTCAGGAGGTAAGATTTTATTTTATTTACAAAACCAAAAACTGATTCGATTTCAGGTTTTCTAGATCTAAGAACTTTCAGTTTAAAATCAAGAAATATTTTTATTTGGATTATTTTTTGAGATTTTCCTGTAAAAAGCATAAGCCAATAATGAAACTGAGGTGTTTCAAGGAATTCATTTTGAATAGTTTATTATATTTCAATTGATTACAAAGGAAGCTCTAATCCAGGAGTGTCCAACCTTTTGAATTACGCGGGCTGAAATTGAATGAAAAATAAAATTTACTAATTCCATGGATATTCGTTAATCAAAAAATATAGCTAATCATGTACATAGAATAATGATATCCACTAAGACAAAAAGCAACATATCATATCATTATAAGCTTTGAGTTCTTTTCCTTCAGGATTTTGTTTTTAAATTCTTTATCTACTTCTATTAGCAATTTGAAGTCTTTTAGAAATATATCAAGGTTAATTATTTCTTAACATTTCCAAATTATGGAATTAATTGAATGTTCTCTCTATATATAATAACGAGTATCCAATTAGTCCAAGTGCAATAGTCAAAAGGCCATTCCTAGACTAATAGAAATTAAGAAATTAACTTCTACTAGTTTAAAACAGGTCTGGACTTGTATTTGGAATCTTTGCCTTCACTGCACGTCTGAGCTTGTATTTAAATCCTTGCCTTAGCTGCTATTAAGAAAGAGATCATTAAGAAAGAGATCATTCTATCAGCACTTTTTAGTCATTTTTCTAGATTAATTATTTTTAATTATTGAAATAATAAATATTTAAATAATTGGAAATATGAGATGAAAAATAATTTTTAATTATTCTAAACTTGTTTATTTTTGTCACCTGATAGTTGAGGTTATAATTTTGCTTTTAGTTAATTTTATTCTCAAAAATATTATAGCTTTAGGTAGGTATATGTAAATTCATATTTCTAAAAAGTGATTAATTATTGTGAAGCCAGGAGAATATTTGTTTCTCGGTGGATAATTTTTGTGAAATTTTAATAAAGAGACATTTTTAAATATTTCTTTCACTTGCAGTGCCATACATTCAATCAGAAAGTTTCCAGTTAAAATATTTAAATCTAATACAAATGGTTCAAAATATGCCAAAATTGTGAATATTTTTTCGAAAATCTCAATAAATTTTTTCACATTCAAAATTAAAAATCTTCGAAATCTTTTGGTGGAGATTTTCAAATTTCTTTTATTTTTGAAAAAAAATATCAGGTCAAATTTTATCTTTTCCAATAACATAAAAATCTCAATGTTTTTTTTTTATATAATTTTATGTCGGGCTGCATTAATTGCAGTGCTGGGCCGCAGGTTGGCAGCCCTGCTCTAATCTCTAGTTGCCTGAGACAGCTTACCCTTTTTACACGAGTTTCTATATTGTAGGCCGTTTTCACTATGAAATACGCTGCCTTGATTACATCGGTTATTAACAATTAAAAATGGCTGACTCTTTCAGATTCATAATGAAAATTTTAATTAATTTTTATATTTAATCTATCCGAAAAATTGTTCCAAATTATAAGTCCGAACACAATATAAAAGTAATCTTGTTTCTTCAGCTTATCTAAATCCACATTTAACCCCCAGAGTGATGAGAAAGGGTTTTTGGAGATTTACTCGAGCATCTACAATCAAATTTATACCCTGGATTTTATTACTTAACCTAAAGAAAACTAAAACTAAAATCCTATTTGATTAGTTATTAATTGAATTCTCATTTAATCTAAGAAAATTTAATCAATTTTGCTTCTGAACTTAATAAAAAAAACTAAAGAACAAACAGTTGTTAACTCTAAGGGATACTACCGTTTTAATTACCAATGAAATCCTAAAAACTAAGATCATCTACTAGAATTAAATTTCATTTTCAGAAAATGTGGCGTAAGACAGAAAAGTTTGGGTACCACTGCTCTCGAATACGGTTTTATTAATATACTATTTTTTTAGTCACTAACTAATAAAAGACAATAATTTCAGTTAATTATTATTATTTACTTTATTGATTCACCAAACAGTTTCGGTCACCACTGGTTGACCATCTTCAGTGGTACTAAAAATTGGAAAAATGAAACATTTTGTAATTTTTTTAAAATAATTACACAATGCAAAAAATATAGAAGTTTGAATTTATACATACAATTTCGTTCAAGATCTGGAAATTGTCACTTTGTATACATAAACCATCCTTAACTTACGAGTTATGCTGTACTACTTCGAGAAATGATGGAAGGCAGAGCACAGTCATTTCGCGATCTCAACGAACTTTTTGGCGAAGGAACAATTAGCGAAAGACAAGTTGAAAAATGGTTCAAGAAGTTCAAATCGGGCGATACAAACCTCGAAGATGAAGAAGGAAGAGGTCGACCATCAAATTTCAACGACCAGACTTTTGGCATCCGTGAAAGAGGACGAAATCTTTACAACCGAATGTTGAGCTAGGACTTCAATGTGGACAATTAGACCATCGTTCGATGTCTCAAAAAGCTCAGAAAAGTATGGAAATTGGCTGTATGGGTCCCCCACGAACTCTCCGAAAACAACAAAACCGAACGTGTATGAATTTACACCGATTTGCTTCAGAGAAACGACCAAATTCCGTTTCTGAAGAATCTTGTCACTGGCGATGAATCGCAGCTTCTTCTCTTCAAAAATGTCAAAAGAAAGAAGATTTGAGTTTCAAAAGGTGTTTCATCCAAAGGGTTACCGAAAGCCGTCCACTGTAAGAAGGCAATGAGGTGGGATCGCCAAAAAGTTGGTTGAGATCGTGAAATGACTGTGCTGCATTCATTTCTTCCATTATTTCTCGTAGTGGTACAGCATAATTTGACGAATATGAATATGATTTTCGACACGCATTTTCTTAAAGAAATTGAGAAGATTACTTTTATTAAAAAAATAATCAACTACAACAATTATCACTAACGAAAAACTTGGCAATATAAACGGCGGATAATTATGAACCAACCTAATAGCAATAATTCATAAATAACATTTATCATTGACTAGAATCTATTTTGAACTGATGATAAATTAAAATATTATTTTTATTTTTTCTTAATTATCATATTACCTAATCAATTCTCAATTAAATAAAACTATCATTACAAACAAATTTATTAATATATTTCTTTAATTTTTTTTATATGGAAATTTTAAATTTATTGCCTATTTTCATTCTTATTTAACAGTATATACTATATAGGTAATGTATATATAATGATGTATAATCTTTGCTCTGCCTGAGCGGACTTGCCAGCTGCCTTAGGTATATGAGATGTTTCAAAAACACCCGTAAATTATATCATTCTAAAATAATCGATAACGTTAGAGTTCATCTCAATACAATTGAATTATTCAAATAGTCGAAGATAGAACTTCTTATTTTTTTTAGATTAAGGCTTAATCAGTCATATTCCAGAATATTTCTGGGACGAGGAAAGGGGGCTATTAAATATTACAATGAAAGTTGTATAAAATAAAATTTTGAAAGATATTTTATATTTGATTATCATATTTTACATTACTCGAAGCATGCCTCCAGGATGGACCGATTTATTGAATTCCATCGGTTTTTGATTAAGTTTAGAAACGTAAAGAAAATCAATTTGATTTTTTTGTCCTATTGCATTCAAACCTTGATAACTATAGAACGAAAAATATTAGAAAGTTCGTTCTAATGCCTGATGAAAATCACGAGAGATTGTCTTCTACTGAAGCTGAGTGATTATGGATAAATTTTAATACACATGTCATAAAATTTGTATTGATCCACTAGAAAATCGAACCAAAATGTCAAAAAGGAATCCAGTCCAATAAGTGTCCATCGAGGTGGAACAATTCTGACATAAATATCAAGCGTATAAATATTTATTCATTTGCAGACTAGTAATTCCATTTTCCTTTGAGCTTTCAAATTTCAAAACCCTTTCCTATTTCTAACTTTTGAAAGCTTAGAGTTACCTAATTATCAGCATTTTTTATTAATTAGCTACACGTTTATGCTAAACTCTAACTTTTATGGTCAAAACCTGACGCTTTCGATAATCACCAAAACCCCAAATTTGTTGATTACGTCTTGGGTCTTGAAATCAATTTTTCAATTTTTCATCCAATTATAATTTTTTAATATTACTACTTTTTTATTTTTTTGTTAGAATATTATTCAAGCATGACTATTTTTCAATTTTTCATCCAATTATAATTACTAGTTCAAGTTATGTGGTGTCCACAATTCACTGCATAAAATTAAGCCCCCCTTCCCAGTATGTGGTCTCTTTTGTGTGATTATTATTATTTATCTAGACCTATTATTTTTTATAACTCGCTCTCTCTCTCATTTTCATTGAATATTTACCCTAAATGCTTTTTGGAATATGATATTTTAAGTCTATATATGATCCATTAATAAATTCCATTATATAGGAATGATGAATAATTAATTGAATAATAAACTCGTTTGTTTTCTGTTGTCGTATTTAATATCCCATGAGAGAATTGGTGACCCAGCCAGGCTAAAGTCGACAATTAAATTTTATATATTTTTTTTTCTACTCCCTTGGCCTCGGGAACTAGTGCCCATTTAGCCAGTCTTCTCAGATTCACGAAGTGTAGGTGTATTACAAAATTTATAAAGAAATATTTATCATTGAATTAAAAGTGAAAGTGAATTATGTGCTTAATAACAATATCTGAAATTGGACCTCTTTGGCATAAAGATGCCTATAGAATCTCCGCGCATGTGGGGAGATCATTTTTTCCCTTAATATTGATGTATAAACGATCAATTTGGTGTCTATGTGTCTCACAGCCTAGAAGAGCGTGGTTAATATCACCAAGAAATAGAATCACAAGAGCAGTATGGATTATCTCTCTGGCCGATTCTGTGTAGGTATGCAGGAGTTGTTGCATGACCCAGTCTAAGTCGAATAATATGAGCCTTTAGTTTTCGATGAAGATTGAAGTTATCAAACCACGGACGAATCGGGATTCTCGGACACACTAAAGAAATGACAACCTTTTACCAAACTTGATGTCGACCACAGATTCTGCCAATCCCTATAAATTCTCTTCCTGATGATTGATCGAATTTCATTGGGCGTTAGATCAAATGAGTGTGGAATACCATCGGTTAAACAGGCAAGCCTATCAACGTCCTCATTTCCCGTAATGCCACTGTGACTAGGGATCCATAGAATTTCAACTTCTTTCCCATCAACTCTGAGTTTATTTATTTCATCTATAATATCTAAAATAATATATGGTAAGAAGGGTTTTTGTTTATGGGGAAACCATTAATTGCCTTTAAGACACTCAACGAATCAGTACAGATCAGAAATTTGTTGAAATCGGGAACATTCCTCATTTATTGAACGGCCCTCAGAATGGCAAAGCCTTCGGCTGAATAGATAGAGGTTTCAGGTGGGAGTTTAAAGATTTCCTTGAAGCTTTTATTTGGACACCAAAGAGCCGAGCCTACATGGGGGGCATTACTGGAACCGTCTGTATGAATGAAAATATATTATATTTATAATCGAATTGGAAACATGATTTAAGAAGAATATAAAAATTCAAGAATAAAGAAGGATACCTATATATTTTTTAGCAATATCTCATATCTTTCAAATAAATTGAGATATCGAATTAAATAAAAAAATTTAAATCTTGGAGATTGAAGCCCTCAGAAAAGAGATGCAATACTTCCATTGATATAGTTATATCATTTATCATATATCTATTATGCCCTTTGCAATATCCGGTGTAGTGCTTCCAATACATAAGATTGACTATTATAGACAATAATAAATTGTCGCATAAATGTTTCACTCTAATCTCAGTTGATAATGATAGGTGAGCTATAGGTAACTGACTGCTCCTTTAGGGAAGTAACGAGAATCTACCTCAGACCTCATTTTCATTAGTAAACCTATTCAGTTCTACTAATAGTGGAATTGAAATGAGTCAAATCAGCTTTTGTGCTGATTATATCGTCGCCTTAGAGTGTAAACCTGCTAAATCCATTTTTTATCATATAGGTATGACATATAAATACCGTTCGAAAGAAAAAGAGATGCAGCATCGTCCAAGTAAAACTGCTACTTAAAATTACGATCGTAAGTTGTAGAAAAAATATGTGAAAAATAGTTTATTTTCTTAACGACAATATTCAATTTTGTTTGTTTTTTGTCTGTCCTGTAAAATTTCCTTGTCGTGAGTTAGCAGGTTTACACTCTAAGGCGACGATATATGTATGATATATGGATGTAAGTGAAAATTAAAAATATAAATTACGCTTATATTCTGTTAAAATTCCCCTAATTCTACCAATTGGAGAGTATTCTATCATGTTTGATAATCGTGCACAATTTTTGAAATAACTTTTTCAACTCAAAAACTAACTCGATCCAGCTCCACCATGTCTTTAAGCCTGGCAGTTACTAATTAATATCAAGTTTCTTTTTATTCTTATATTTTATGTACATGATAGTTTTGATATTATGTTGTTCTTGAATATTTCTATCTGATGATGACTTGGTTGTTCAGTGACCGCCATTTAAGTTTACGCTCCGCCCAAACCAATGAAATTGATGAAGATCTCTTTCAGGCCTGAATTATGCCCCCCCCCCATAAAAATATGGGAGTGGTCTCCGCTTTGAGACCCCCATTTTCAAACGTTAAAACATGCTTACCAGTGATTTTATCTATTTATTTATTTTAGTATAAGTATTCGAGAAGGTTTATATCATACTCGAGAAGATTTATATCATACTCAAAGGTAGTGATAAGTATTTTAACAGTCGATCAGTTGTTATTTTCAAAGCATTTTTTTAAATTGGCCAAATATTGGCTTATTCGTGTTTACTGTTTAGGAATATTTTAAACATGGAGAAAAATTCTTTTTAAGTATGTTTTTTTTTTTTTTTTTTACCTTCATAACTCCAAAATGAAGAATCATTGAAAGTTATACTTTTTGTTTCGAAATGTTTTTATTTCGTAAACTCTTAGGGTTTTTAACATTAAAATTTCCTGGTAAGATATTCAGAAAAAGGAGAAAATTGAATCGTTATATGATAAAACTTAAAAAGTGTGCTATCTGGAAAGCTCAGTATTGGTCCATCAGCCCTTGATGGCAAATATTAAATAAAATAATAAATGTAAAAAGGTTTCTTTGTATATTTCAAAGAATATATATATATATATATGTATTAAACTTATGTGTGTGTACTGCCGTGGACTGAAGACGTTAAACAATCTCAACAAGGGCAGCAACAACAACACTCGACACTACGCGATAAACAACAAAGCGAAAAACCGAACAACAAATCAAGTCTTCCTTGACACTCTATATGACACGTATCTGTCCAAATCTCCACGTAGGTGGCTGCTCAATTCCTCTCGACTCTGAGTCTTCCCCGAGACACTAGGCTCCTGAATCTAGCCGCGGGAAATTTATTTTGGTTACACATCCCCCCCAGCGGGGAAGATCCGGGAGCTCGGGAAGATCCTGGGTCATCGCTGTCTTCGGTATATGGCTTCAGTTCTGATGGATGCCACAGCCCGGCTGATTTTCTTTGGGAGTCCACTAGGACACAGGAGCCCCCGGCGGAGACAGACTGTATACGATATGGTCCCTCGAACTTTGGGTACAACTTGGCTGCTACCTTATTAGCTGCTGAAGATAAATAGTGGGTCTTCTTCAGCACAAGGTCTCCTACCTTAAACTTGGCTGGCCTTCTTCTCAGGTTGTAGCGCCTACTTTGGGAAACACTGGCTTCTAGGTTGTTGTTCTCAGATGTATGGTAAAGCTCTGGGAGCTTTTCCATTCTCGAAGCCCATAGTTGTTGTTTCTCCCCAGTAGGATCGGCGAAGATGTCTCCTACTGCCTTGGAATACTTCGCAGGTCGCGGTTCTCGGCCATAGTTTAGAAAGGCAGGAGTGAATTTAGTAGCACCATGTATAGCGGTATTTAAGGCGAATTGTATTTCGCCTAGGTTTTGGTCCCAATTTTGATGCTTCTCTCCCAAGTATGAGACGATGAGCTGTTTGACATTGCGGTTCGCCCGCTCGGTAGGATTGGCCTGGCAATGGTAGAAGGGAGTCTTCATCCTCTTGATGCCGCATTTTTCCGATACTTTATCGACTAGATTGCTAACAAAATTTTTGGCGTTGTCGGTAATAAGGAGAAGAGGAGATCCGTATCGGTTAAGTACGTTCGATCTGAATTTGGAAACTATAGCCGAAGCAGTGGCCTTCCTCAATGGACACAATTCCACCCATTTGCTGAACACATCTAACATGACTAAAAGATGTGTGTTATTTTGTGAACTACGGGGGTAGGGTCCCATGATGTCCATGGAAACGACTTCCCATGGTTCTTTGACGTAGCGAGGATACATAAGACCCCTAGGCGGTGTATTAGAGGGTTTCACTTTTTGGCATGTATCGCAGCGCCGTACGTATTTAGCTACACTATCGAAGAGACCCGGCCAATAGTAGAGACGGCTAATACGGGCATAAGTTTTCTCTATCCCTAAATGACCTGCTTGAGGGTTATCGTGAAGATCTTGAAAAATTGATTCACGAAGATATTTGGGAACTACCACCTTCCAATCTTCAATAGGGTCGTCTAGTTCGCCCTTAATGCTATTTGGACGGTGATATAATAATTGACCTTCCAGCACGCTCCACTCGGGATGATCCTGAGGAGAGGTTCTAACCCGGAAAAGTTTCCTCTCGTACCAGTCATCTTGAGGGTTGGGGCCATGATTTGACGACTTAGCGTCGGACAAGGTTATGGCTGAAATCTGGGAGGTTCTGGACAGGGCGTCAGCCACGGTATTTAATTTTCCTTTACGATACTCAACCTCAAAATTGTACGGCTGGAGGCGCAAGGCCCACCTGGCCAAACGACCGGAGGGGTCCTTAAGATTTAGAAGCCACTTCAAACTAGCGTGATCGGTAATGACTACGAAAGAATAACCTTCTAAGTAATGCCTATTTTTCTCTATACCATAAATTACTGCCAAGCATTCTCTCTCGGTGACGGTATAATTTCTTTCGGCTGGAGAGAGAGTGCGTGAAGAATATGCAATTACCCTTTCATGCCCATCCTGGATTTGGGTGAGCACCACTCCCAATCCAGTGTCACTCGCGTCAGTTTGAAGCTGAAACGGCAAGGAAAAGTCTGGACGTACTAGAACAGGAGCTTCGGTAAGCGCAGATTTAAGTGCCTCAAAAGCACTCTGCTGCCCACTTGACCACACCCACTTAGCTCTATTTTTAAGTAGGGCTGTTAAAGGCGACACAATACTGGAAAAGTTCAAAATAAAACGACGATACCAACCGGCCATACCGAGGAATCGACGGAGCTCTTTTACGGATGAAGGAGGTGGGTAGGACGTCACTGAAGAAATCTCCACGTAGGTGGCTGCTCGATTCCTCTCGACTCTGAGTCTTCCCCGAGACACTAGGCTCCCTGAATCTAGCCGCGGGAAATTTATTTTGGTTACAAAAGTTATGGCAAATAAGCTGAAATTTGAAAATTGACACATAAGTTTTATCTCAATATGTTGCACATTTTCTTTCCACTCAAACAGTTTGTTGTTAAATTACCAAAATTTGCGGAAAATCTTGCCAAGTATTGAAAATGCCTTCACTTTTGTCCAAAATACAACTACTGAATTAATATCCTCATTTTTGTTACACCTGTGTAAGTGAAAAAATTTTCAAAATGAAATAGGCTTATTTATATTTAATAAGTACTTAAAAGTAATTATTTCTAAATATGTATTTCTGCTCGTAAATATAGAGTACCTGGAGGCACCGAGCGATGCTCGGTAACCCCTGATCCCCCCCCTCCCGAAACCATACACCTTGCCCCCAACACTGCTGGTCCCAGGTTCTAATACGACATCCGCCGAATCATTTTTTTTTATTGAGATTTTCATCTATCAATAATTACTTTAATTAAGAAAAAAACAATTAAGATGAATTTTGATGAGGTCCAGACCTAGCCAGATCGTTTTTCATCCTCAAAACATGTTAATAGATTTTGTTTCATCAAAATCAGTATGGCCGTTTTCAAAATAGAACCAAGATACAAATATTTAAACAAATAAATAAATATATAATTTTTGCTCGTTTAATAAGAGTAGATATAAAAAATGGATGAATAATTAAAAATAATAAAAAGTAAACAATTAGAATAAATCATAAGTGAGAATTTAATGAGTTTGTCCTCTGCTTGATCCAAATAGACATATAATATTTACTAAATATAAATATGCTTATATATACATACATTAGGGTGGTCCTAATTTTGGTTATTTTCGAATTTTTACGCTGATAGTGGCTCATATGGTTCGAAATAAATAAACAAAAACAATATCCCCCAAGTTCCAGTTCACTATCTCAATTTTAATATGTGCCCTACAGCGATACAAGTTTCCCATCTAAATAACATAGGTTTTTTAGCATTGAACGAGCAATTTTTATTCCAGACAAAGTAATGGTTCGAAAAATTTGATACTCTGTAGACTTTATCCTTATAAAAGTAGCTATCCTTCAAAATTTTCACAGACTTTTACCTATCATAATTTTGGAGTTACCTACAGCTAGATAAAATACTATTATATCTTAGTATTAGTAAATTATAGACTCCAAAATTATGAAAGCTAAAAATTAGTAAACGTTCTGAGAGATAGCTTCTATTATAAGGATAAAGTTTACAGAGTTTCAAATTTTTTGAAAAATTACATTGGCCGGAATAAAAAATTGATCGTTCATGCCAAAAACCCCATGATAGTTAGATGGGAAACTTGCATCGCTGTGGGGCACAGGTTAAAATTGAGATAGAGACTTAAAACTAGAGGTATTTTTTTTTTTATTTATTTCGAACCATATGAACCACTGGTAGGATAAAAATTCGAAAATACCCAAAATAAGGACCACCATAATATACAAATGTATAATTTATTTGTTTGAGGCTATAGTTCCGAAGGTTTAACCTTCATCATCAGCTTTTTAATTATAAATATTTTACCTGTCACTTCTCTTGGGGTTGATTATCCAATTGGATTTAGAAAATTCGTTTTGTTGTCATAGGAGAGGACAACCTCATTGATTTCTCTCTATGAATCAATAGCTCTGGTACTCCCTCGGCAAAACAAAATCTTTTCAATTAAATCATAAGTGATAAGAAGAAAAGAATAAGAAATACTATTTAGACAATTACAATTGTTCTTTTATTTCTGAATACAAATTAAAAAAAAAGTATTATAGTTGTAATAAAAAGCCCTCGGAGATTAGATAAATTAATAGCTTATTTAGCAGCCTATTAAATTCACCCCGGGTTACTTATTAAATTAAAAGGAAGAGAAAGAATCGCATTGTTTTGTTGCACACCCAATTGTAGAGAAGAAAAGAGCCCGAGGACAAAAGCTACAATTTATTTTAGAACAGTAATTGAGTGAGGGTAACAAAACATGGAGCGGTGTAATGAGTAGTGAGCCGTGGCTTGTGCCCCTAAGGCCCTTTATGCTCACAAGGGCCGTCAGATTGCCTGTCATCTCTGCTCTCTACTCGGCCGTAGTGAACCCGTCCACCCTGGATATATCAAAGTGGACGGACTTGGGACGGCTCTTTGACCTCCCACCCCCACCCCCACTTGCAAGTCAAATTGCCAACAACTACAACAGCACCAACAACATCCGCCTATATTCAACAGAATGGACCATTTGATATTTAACTACTACTAACAGGTAGCTTTCCACTAATAAATGTTTAAAACGGGATTCTGTATGTAAAAATGTTTGTATGCTGTAAAGTTGAACTTTTATGCTACCACTGTTAATCCGGGAATGGAAAACTCAAAGTAGATGGCAGCACCTTAATACTCACTAAAATATTTATTTGCGAGTTGGTAAATTAAATTAAAAATGTTTACATTTTTTGGTCGTGTAATTTTTTTTTCATCTTTCACTCACAAAAACATTTAGATAATTAAATTCTTAATTAATTTTTTCAATATATTGGATGTTTTTCCTCGGAGACGGACTGAACTAAGAATTTTTTTTTTTTTTTTTAATGCAATCGAATGCAAGAAGGGGTGTACCAGTAAAGATGCAGCCCCTATGGATCTCGAAAGACCCTTGCATTACCGAAGAGAAGGGAAAGTTGAGAGGGTGTAGACGTAGGTGTCTATGCACTCCGGTTTTGAAGGTTTGAAGATTATAAGTGCTGGGAAAGATGGAGGCTGGGAGAGAGTTCCAGTTCCTTGAAGTCATGGGGATATATGAATTGGCGAATGAAGTGGTCCGGCACTTTTATAATTTGACCGCGAAAGAGTGTTGGGAGTCGGCAAAACGCGTGCTACGTGCAAAGCATGCTTTGGGGGAATTATTGATTTTATCTCATCAGAGCACCTGCCGTGATAGTATCTATAGAAAAGGGAAAGGGCAGAGACGTTTCTTCGATGAGCCAGCGAGTCGAGGGAGTCGGTGAGGGTAGAATCGTCAATTAGCCTGACGGCTCGTTTCTGAATTGCATCAAGGGTAGCAAGAGAATATTTTGAGGCTCCTCTCCATAGATGAGAGCCGTATTCGAGACAGGGGCGGATTTGGGCCTTGTAGATGGTGAGAAGTTGTGGGGGTTTGTAAAATCGCTTGGACCTGAATAGGAAGCCAATCTTCCTTGCTGCAGATTTCGCTACAGAGGAGATGTGTTCATTCCAAGACAGGTCAGATGCGACAGAGACGCCCAACATGGATAGGCTGTCACACATTTTCAGGGTATTCGAATCGAAGTGAATATCAGGGAAATCTTTATTTTCGCGCCTAGAAATTAGACAACATTGAGTCGTGTTTGAATTAAAGTTAACTAAATTTTGAGAGCCCCATTTATTCAGTTTGTCTAGGTCGAGAGTAATTGAGGAGGCAACATTGATTCGATTATTCCGGAGTGAGGGTTTGCCGTGTAGAGTGCTATCGTCGGCGTAACAATGTGAGTAAGAATTAAATGGAAGGTAGTCTAAGTATATTTAAAAAAATAATTTTAAGAAAAAAATAAAACCGACTTCAAAAAATTTAAATACAACAAATAAAATACACTAAAAGGTATAAAATAATTATTAACTTATTTAGTTACAACTAAACTACGAAATATTAACATGAAATTTCTTTTTGTACTCGGTGCCAATGCGATTCATAAAAGGTATATGTTTGGCACCGACTTAAAAAAGTAATTTCATGTTAATATTTCGTAGTTTAGTTGTAACTAAATAAGTTAATAATTATTTTATACTTTTTAGTGTATTTTATTTGTTGCATTTAATTTTTTTGAAATCAGTTTTATTTTTTTCTTAAAAATTATTTTTATTTTTCTCTTTTTAGTGATGTTATTAATAGTGATCCTATCATCAGAACTTGAGCAAATTAATATGGCACCATCCCTAAGATACCCCCTTTCCAATAAAAAAGAATCATCGAAATCGGTTCATAAACAAAGAAGTTAGGCATGAGCAAACCTAACAAAAAAGATCTAATACCTATGAAAAACAAATGGGACCCATCGGAAGGTAGACTGAACCCAATGCAAAATTTTTTTCAAAATCGGTTCACAATTGGCGGAGATATAAGGTAACATAGGCACACAAAAAAAAAAAAAAATTCAGTCGAATAGAGAAACTCCTCCTTTTTTGAAGTCGATTAAAAATGATTCTCAGCAGTAAAATAATATTTATTGAAAACTTTACTTTTTTTAACACTTTTGAAAGTTTCGGACCCCTAAAGAAGGAGGGAAGATACTACGAAAAGTCGGTTCAAAAGGTTAAAAAGAAAAGTTTCCAATAAATTTTCTTTTATGAAGAATCATCTTTTTAATTAAAAAGATTTTGTTTTGCCGAGATTAGAGAGTTGTTAATTCATAATGAAAAATTAATCCAGCTTAAGATATGTTCTCTGATGCTTGATGTAAATAAACATAAGTAGGAATACTTGACTTACCGAGCGTTGATAGGTAATTTTTTGGTTTAGTTAAAAACAATATATTAATATTATTTTTTATATTAAATTCAGATAAAAATATCGATTTTTAATTATATTTTTGGTAACCTATTGTGCTGCTTCGGCCATCGCATCGCTATAAACAAAGCTTTGAACATAATTGATTTTAAAAATAATATACAGGGAGGCAGTGGCGTAAATAAAATTTGGATCCCCGTGTTGACGGATGACCGAAAGACCCATGCCTCAAATTTTTTGCATTATTTTAAGTCCTTGGAGTCCCCCTGAAATCTTCGGTGCCCCGAGGCCCTTGTATCCTATCACCCTAACACCCATTATTTACGCCAATACACGGAGGTTCCTTTTATAACCCTTTTAACCCTTAAACCCTGAAGAAGGAGAGAAGATTCTCCGGAATCGTTGGTTTTTTTAAGAGGATGAAAATGAAATTCTAATAAATTCTTTTTTGTATCAATTCATCATTGAGTTCTACGACTCCGACTTAAGTTGAAAATACCTGAAATTAGTTAATTAAAATTGGACGCTTTTAACTTGAAAAATAATTACTATTTATAGTCATAATACCTATGTCTTTTTAAATATGAACAATGAAGGAAATTTTATTTTCTATTTTTTTTAATGCATTTCAGAATAAAAAAAGTGAACCCTGCCTGTCAGGCGGCAGTAGTATTGAATTCATTAAAAAAAATTTCATTAAATTTCTGAAACTTCTAGAAAAATCATTTCCTCCATTATTTGTATTATGTTTGTTTGAGTGTCTGATGGATTCCAATACCCAGGATTACTAAAGAACGGAATATCATAGAAATTCCGTTCTTGTGCCACGAGGGGTGAACCTTGACCTAATATCGTGTACACCTACTTCCACTTCCACTTTCATTTCCAAGTAGGACAATAGATGAAGGGGCATTATCTAATGAATTCCAAAATAATTCCACATAATTCCAAAGGCGTGTACACCTAATTCCTATCGCGGTTCACCCCTCTTTGTGGCATAATGTTTATATTTTCAATGCTGATTATATTTTGCGCACTCTACCTTTAGAATTTAAGGTTCAAAAATGCAAAAAACAACAACATTTTTTCGTTGATAAGATTTTAAGGTCATATTATATAAAAGATCTAACCAAGTCTTGAAAAAGTTTTACTTTTATTGTCTCTATTTTTTTTTTAATATATTTTTATTATTCTTTAATTACTCTAAGACACTCATTGGACTTATCTTTCCCTCGCTTCGCTTTCGAGACCTTTTAACCCTTTTTCCGATACCTCTACTCCTCCTTTCCTCGTTTCCTGTACTTTTTTCTTTGTCTAATAGATTCCATGCCGGAAGGATGAGTGAAGCAAAAAGAGGCGGGTTTTTGTACCTTCAGAAAGAGGAAGGAAAAGAAAGGCGGAAGAGAGGGAGAGGGTTGAGGGGTGGTTGTCATCTCATTCACTTTAATTACTTGCAAACTAATTATCGAATCTTGCGAGTGTTCACTGAATCTTAAATGAATAACATAACATATGTTCAAAAGTAATTGAACAACGAACGAACGCGAGTGGAAGTTTTTAAGTTGCCAACTCAAACACGATTTCAAAAAGTGGCCCTCGACGTCTGCGGGAAGGGCGAAATCGAGTTCACGAGAGGCAGTCGTGTTCACTTTTATTGATTCAGGAATTTTAGAATTTACTTGAAAAACAATTCTAGAAAGATAGAAGAGCAAGATGGATGAGTTACTTGTTTGGTTTCTTTCGGAGAAGACAATAAATTATACCTTAGTATTAATTTGTTAATAATTATGTCGGAAGGGTTTCTTGCGTTTAGTCAATTGAATAAAAAAAGAGAACCGGTTCGTTTCTTGCCTTTTATTTATAAACAAACATAATTTCTTGCCTCTCTAACAAATCAGAGGACTTAGGGAAGTGGATTAAAAATTTTGTAAATTAAAATAAAAAAATGTATTGAAAGATTTTTTTGCCGAGAGTGGATTCATAAAATAAATCTGCTTGATGCAAATAAATAAATAAAATATGTTAAATAAAAGATTCACGGGTTTTTGGACAATTTTTGAGGACTTTTACAAGTACTCAATTACTTAAAACATTAATCGTTGATAAAATAGTGAAACCATCGAGACAATAAATAGTGTATTCATAATATTCATCCTATAAAAAGTGATTGTTGGTACATTAAGCCAACTCACTCGGGTAGAGTATTGAACTATCGATCTAAACACCCAGTCCAAAAAATTGGAGTGATAAACGGAATGCTGAATAGAATTTTTAAGATTAGCCACCAGGATTTTAATGAAAAAAATTTGAATAGATTTAGGAGACTAAACAATTAGGTACCCTAAAAAAAATATTATAGGATGAATATTATGAATACACTATTTATTGTGCAGATGGCTTCACTTGAGGGATGAACCTCGACCTAAAATCGTGTACACCTACTTCCACTTCCACTTTGATTTCCAAGTAGAAGACAATAGATGACAATAGATTATCTAATGAATTCCAAAGTAATTCCAAAGACAGTGTACACCTAATTCCATTCGCTGTTCACCCCTCAGTTTCACAATTTTATCAACGATTAATGTTTTAAGTAATTGAGTACTTGAAAAAGTCCTGAAAAAGGTTGGCCCCTCCATCGTGAAAAAAAGAACAGGGGATTTTATGGGCTGGATAGAGGAGTCGAAGATATCTGTGGATGCGGGTTTTAAACAGATGAAGGTAATTAAAAATATTTTATTTGTTATTTCCCATAAATTGGTATTTAACATTAATAAAAAAAACTTGTCCAAAAACCCGTGAATCTTTTATTTATTATTAAAACAGACATGAACCAACTAAATAATATGTTAAATTGAAAGTTCTTTTTTTCCGATAATAGCAGAATTTTTATAAATTGAAGAAGACAATAAAAGAGTGTTTCTTCTGCTGGAATTATACATTTTTTATTTAATAAATAAAAAAAGCAGAAGACACACTCTTTTATTGTCTCCTTCAATTTATAATATGTTAGAGATTATAGTTTTAAAACTTTGACCCCCATCTTCAATCTTTTTAATTATTTTTATTTTTATGAAATTGGTGAGGTTACACTAAAAATGTGCAGCACCTAAAGGACTGGGTTGGCCCCTCCATCGTGAAAAAAAGAACAGGATATTTTATGGGCTGGAAAAGAGTCGAAAATAAGATAAGATAGATAAAGAGCTAGGTAAGCAAGACAGTTAAATTATTCGGGAGGTTCATTTTACGAAGTCTTCTATAATTAAAAATTAATTTTATGAATGATAAAAAACTAATATTTGCTAGAATAATTGGAAAATATTTGGAGTAGGTAACCTAAAAAAAATTGAAATTATTTACCTCGTAGTTTTAATAGCAAATAAAAACATATTTGGGCGATTATTTTTAGTGGATGGGATTTAAGATCAATCGCTTGGAAACGATCCATTCATGAAGAGGATATAGTAGTGTTGAAAGTACAGTCACGTTAAAAAAACATAATCTAGAATTTTAGCACCGTTATATGTATAGAGTGGTTAAGAGGCTAAAACTTTTTGTGTGGATTGTCGCGAAAGTCGGAAGAACTACCTTAAAATGTTTTTTCTTTACAAGAAATACTTTTGGAATCATAATTATATTACTTACGCTGTTTTAACTATTATTATTATTATTTTTTTAATATTAAAATTAAAATTTGTTCTCCTGACAAATTTACAAAATGTGACTTAGCCCGTTTTTTCGCGGGGTCATATATATATATAATTATAAATAGATAGATAGAATTCAAAACAACCCCAATTCTCGGGGAATAAGATTACAACTCAAAAAAAGAAACAAAATATAAATTAAATAAAAACATTCCAATTAAAAAACCCAATTAAGGTTTATTTTATTTATTTAAATATATATATATATATTTCATGGTTTTAAATAAAAATACAAATAAATAAAATAACATTAGAGCAAAAAACGAACACGTTATTCAAATACAGGAATACTTTTAATTTTATTCATTGGTCCATCCCTCAACTTCTGTTTTTTCTCTCTTTCTTTCTTCCGATTCTATGCTGCACCTAACATCTCTCTTTCTCACTTTCCTTGTACATTCTTTCTTTAAGCTTAAATTAAACATTTCAATGTTAAGGCAAATTTTAATTTAAATTCATATTTGTTAAGAAATCTAATTAATATTAAAATGCAATTCCATTTTGCACACGCAACCAACGCGAACGTTGAGTAATTTATTAATCGGAATTAAAACTTTTCGGTTTCGCTTTCTTGTCTCGATGATAAAGCATCCAGCATCCTCTGCTCTTCACCTTTCCCTTATCCCTCTCTCTGACTACCAATATAGATAGCTAAAGGTAAAATCCCGGAGGATTTTCGGGCAGCCTTTCACCGGGCAGCCATATCCTTCCCTCGGGATAATTAATTGGACCGATCCGATCCCCACTCCTAAGTTTAAATTGTCGTTTTAGTCGATCTATATATTTAACCAGCTAGCAGACATCGATGCCCACCCAGACAGACTGACAGAGAGGAACAGCCGCTTAGGAGGAGCAGGATAGGGGGAAGAATATTAATTAAAGGCCAAATTGGAATTGAATTAAAAGCAGGCCTCTATAGAAAGGTATACCTAGAATATTTAATTTCAAGTGCCGTTTGTTAAACCAATTCAAATTTAAAAATTTTACCAAGCACTTTTAATTTTCAAATTAAAAACGGAATTCCAAAAAAAAGTAAAAACATCCGTTCTCCAGGTGGCTACAATTATTAAAATCGATTAAAAATTTTCAATTTTTTTTTTCTTTTAGTTCGTATTTAATAAATGTCTCCAATATAAAAAATCATCTTCAATGATTTTTTTCCTCTTTGCTTAAGGACGTTCTCTAATATTGAACTATTCAGGTGCAGTTCGCTCTTTCCCTTCTCTCACATGCGCAGAAAGGCAAAAATATTTTCACTGCATCGTTTCTCGTATCTGACAACATTGCATTCTTACCGATACTAAAAGACAAAGAATAAAAAAAAAAAACACTTCATGAAACAGCTGAATGCGAAATTCCAGATGAGAACAGTATAGTTATTATAAAGAGAATTATCTAAAATTCTCAAATGCACCAAGCTGCAGGAGTTTTTTTAGATATGGAAAAGTTGAGTGATTTTAGTGCGACGTTGCCAAGTCGCCATCTCTCATTTGACATGTCATGAGAGAAAATGAAAACCATCAAAAGTACCTAACTTTTAACATTTTTCATACAAAACGAATACCGCTTGATACAATTATTTTAAGAGAAAATTATTTGTTATAATTGAATGTAATGGAAGGCAGCCCAGAGGTAGTGAGGAAAGAAAAAATTAACACATATAAAATAAGGTGTAATTTATTGGAATCCTTCCTCCTTTCCTTTCAAACCGACGTTTCGGAGGATTTTTCCCTCTGGGCTGCCTTCCATTACATTCAATTAAAATTTCTACCAGTCCGTCTCTCTCCAGAGAAAATTTCGTGGCAAAAAAATTATTTGTTATATTTTCAGTTAATGATTCTCAGTTTTTCAAAATAATATCAAGGAAATTACGATTGTTATTTAATGAAACAGTCGCTTTAACATCAATCGGGATAGGGTTAAATATGCAAATTTCAATGGTCAATATTTTTAAATTTAGTGCCCCAAGGACTATTGAAACGTATAAAGGACACTTAAAAATATGTCTATTTAAAGTTTTAAAAGGATTGCAAGAAAATCGGTTTATTAGGGAACGTCCTTAACTGAAATCTAGAATTATAATAATCCAAGAACGAAGTTCGTATACCTAAACTTTGCTCTCCTTCGCTGTTCTTATTTCTGAAAAGAACTAATTTCGTTTTGAAAAATTACTTTTTATAAACTAAATTTTTAATCAATATAACCAAGAGCATTTGTATCAAATAATTAATTCACATTGTTCATTCTACATATGAGCCTGTCAAAGTGAAACGAGAGTAAGTTCATTTTGTGAAAAATTTGAGCTATATCCAGAAATGTATAATGTGTAGGTACGGCTAACTATTTAGTGGGAAAGTAGTCTATGGCTTAACTACGCTAATAGTCACACAGAGAGCAGCCTAAATGTACACAGTCATTGGAATTTCTTATAACAAGCAAGTATACTAAAAGCTTTTATATCTCAAAATGAGACTAATGTTACTTACACCACTTTGGTTTTAACAGACTAAGAATTATTTTATTATTTTTAAAATATGTGATTTAGCCATCTCATGAGTTTAACACAGTAGTTCTTAACCTATGGGTCGCGACCCAAAATTGAGTCACAAAGCATATTCTTTGGGTCACGCAGAGTCGTTGACCAAATATTTTACTTATTATTATAAGTTGAAAAATATATTTTGATTTATTCAATACTATAAAAAATGAAAATATGAAAAACACACGCTCTTTTCAATTAAATTTTCCTTAGATCGAAAAGTTACCTTTGGTTATCTTAATTGTTACAAAATAATATTATATGTGAGATAAAAAAGTCATCATTGAAAATTGAAGAAAATTTCTCAAGTATCGTCTAAAAAAAGGTAATTAATTTTTTTTTTGACTGGGGGCGGAGGTCGCGACATGAACATATTTCTCAAATTTTGGTCACACCTTAAAAAGGTTAAGAACCACTGGTTTAACTTACACTTGGTCCCCTTCAAATTTCTATCTCTAACCGTTCACCGATGAACAATTTACAATTCACACAAATTTGCGGTAAGCATACCTAGTCATAGTTTTTTCTTCCTATTTTTTCCTTGAATAAAATAAATCAAGAGAAGTACTTAAATTATATTTTTTAATATAATTAAACCTCAGGATAACTTTTATATATAGTTATAGTTTATATGAAAAATACGCGGTTCGTGTCCTCCAAAAGCCACACAATTCATTGATAATTTTTAACTGTCAGTGTGTTGAACTTAAATTAATATATCACTGTGAAATTAGCTTTAGAACTTAGGTTAGTCTCATTAGTTCAAGATATCACAGCAAAGTTTTGATCCAATATACCCGTTTTCGTTTCTCTTCTCTCTAGATTTCGATAACCACGATGGGAATGAGCAAAACTATAAACATAGCTGTGAGGCCAAAATGTTTATATTTTCAATACAAACAACTCATTATATTTTGGATTTTTAAGTCTTCATATAATGTAAAATGAAGAAAAAGAATCGATTTATTATGTAACGAGATCTTGAACGATTGAAACTATGATCACAAAATTCGCATAGACCATACTTAGTCTAGAAAATTTTTTACTTGTCTTCTCATTCAGTTATGTGCAATGAAAATAAAATATGCAGAAACTAACTAAGATTTGTATATATTTTCTTATTTATTATAATACATGAATAAATTAGAAAAGCTGATGAAGTTGGTTAGAAGTCAAACTCAACTAAAAAGGATCTTGAATACGAACTATTATACAGTCTCTGTGACAAAGTATTCAAATTTAATATTTCAGTTGGAATTCACATTCATATTCAGAGCCGTAAGTGAGGGGGTATATGAATTTAAACTAGATTAATATTTGACATTTGTCAGTCAACCCTTTGAAAGGTTTGCTGATCTTCTCGCCAATTAGATTCTGGCAATTTCACTCGGTACTTTCAGGAGGCAAGCATTAGATTTTGGCAGTGGCATAACTAAGGTCCCCTCCGCTTCCGGTAAACTCTTGGGTCCGTCCCCTCCCCCAAACCTCTACATTTTGAAATATTAAACATGTTGCAATGGATCTAAGAGCTGGTGACCAGCCGCCCTTAAGAATGTTAATGTGAGGTCATTGTGACAGGGAGGAGTTAGACTCGCAATTAATTATTTCAAATTAAACTATTATGAATAATAATAGTATTTTAAATATGATAATAGGTAAAGCTGCTAATTGTTTATTAAAATATATTACATAATTTATTAATTAATTAAAGCTTAGTTCCTTGCTACACTTTTCGAAAATGTTCAGAATTTTTCGTGCTGTGTATCAATCATAAAAATAAAATTTCCTCCAAAATTAAAAAAACTAACATATTTTTTAAATGTATGTAGGAGATTTCATTTTAACCGTTGACAACACTACATAAAAAATTTCGATTATGTACAGAATCCGTACCACGAACTGAGCTTATATTTAAGTTTATATCTTGTGTGGGCCTGACAGGAAAGAAAACTAAGTTTTGAAAAACGATTCCCTTGCAATTATGTTTGAAAATTATTTATTATCATTCAAGTTTCAGGCTTTTTTTAGGAAAATTCAATAACTAGATCGCAAGGAGCTAGTGACTATAAAATTTTGTTTATTTTTTATGTTGTCAGATAAACTCTATTTGTATACTCTAGTTCAGAGTTCTTCAACCTGTGTTCCGCGGAACCGTAAGGTTCCACTTAAACGCTGGGGTTGCGCGAGTCAATGCTAAAATTCGAACATTAACCCGGGCTCACAACTAGAGAGATCTTTTTGTTTGAATAAAATCAAAATTAAATCTTATTTAAAGTTTTTATAACAAAGGCAGAGACACACCTTGTACATAACATGTAATATGTAATACGACACCCCCCCCCCAAAAAAAAAAAAAATCAAATCTAGTTGTGCTACAGAAAGAAGGGTTCCATAAAAAATTGTCTCAAAAAAGAGTTCCGTGTGATGTCAAAGGTTGAAGAACACAGCTCTAAATTATATAAACGATCTTATTTTATCGATTTAATCTATTTGAAGGTACAAGCAATCATTCTAATATAAGAAAATAGCATTTCAATTAAGTATTTTGTGATTTAAATGAAATGTTATGAAAACATTCAGTTTCTTCACTAGGGCAGCGATTCGACTAAACCCTGGCTAGTAAGAGAACCGCCGAAGACGGGTCTTGCAGCTAGTAAATATTATAACACAATCGATTATTAATAATTATATTTTATTTCGAACGAAAATGATGGATTAGTTTTTAAGAAAATGGTAAAAAGCTAGAAAACCTTAACAAATGACTCGCTGATGTCGGGTGACTTATTACCCAGCCTCTTAATAAAAGAGACCAAAAAGAATTATAAATGAAAATGAAAACGATCTTATTTTATCGATTTCAATTATCTGAAGGTTCACATTATGTCTATTATATAAGAAAATAGCATTTTGATTAAGAATTTTGTAGTTTAAAAGAAATTGTATGAAAAGATTCTATTTCTTCTCTCCCGGAGCGAATCAACTTAGAAATGTCAAAAAGTTTTTTTTTTTTACACATTAAAATCTCTTGAAATTTCATATCTGTCAATTATTTACTAAACCAGCTCGGCTTTCAGATGATCACCTTCATTCCATATTTAGGAGAAACGTTACCCAACTTGAACCAAATATTCGAAAATTAGTTTCTGAAAAGCAACATCAGACTTCACATTAATAAATCGTGACTACAGATTTTGTCTTTTTTTTTAATCTTAACCCAAATTTATGATTTCGTTTAATTCAGGTATCAGCAATCTTTTAAATGTATTCAAATTACAAGTTGATTAAAAAACAACTAGATATCTTAATAATATCCTAATAAAAAGGATTGTATATTTTAGCCGCACCATTAATTTAAAAACGTAATATTTTCATTAAATTTACAAATATTTTGAAAAAAAAATGAATCAGCACAAAAATATTCATGAATTCATTGAAAATGTTGCGTTTTTTTAATTAAAGGTGCCGCTAAGATATACAATTATAAAGAATCCGGCCCGCGAGATCCTATGTCATGTTGAATCCGGCCCGCAGACAAAAAAGTGTTGGGCACCACTGCTCTAGGGGTTCCGCGAGTCAATACTAAAATTCGAACATTAACCCGGGTTCACAACTAGGGAGATCTTTTTGTTTGAATAAATACAAAATTATAGCTTATTTAAAGTTTTTAAAACAAAGACAGAAATGCACCTTGTTCATAACATGTAATATGACTCTCCCCCCCCCCCCAAATAAAAAATCAAATCTGTCTGTGCTACTGAACGAAGGGTTCCATAAAAAATGTTTTCAAAAAAGGGTTCCTTGGAATGTCATATGTTGAAGAACACTGCTCTAGTTCTATAGTTTAACTCAAAATTCTTCAACTATTCTACAAAACCACTGAAACTTTAGTACAAGAATTCATTTTAAGTTTCCTTATTATTAAATTTCATAGTGCTCTGACTATTCATACTTTCCCTATATTATATTGATCTATATATACGAGATATATATTATATAGTGTACAATTCTTGTCAAAATTAATTTTAGTAGCTCTTCCCTTCTCTCGGAGCTAACCCCATTCGTCTCTTTGTTTATTGGTTTATTTACTTTATCCGTTGTTTGTAAATTCATATTCGTTTTCATCTATCAAACAACCCAAAACTTTTGAATATATGTATTTCTATGGCTGTGTGTGCATGATATATGAAGTTGAAATTAATTGAATTTACTCGCTGACGCGTATGTATGGTCCGAGAGGGTGTCGAGATTGTTGATGATGTCTTCAACTTCTCCCGGATTATTATCAGAGACACTTTGGGGCATTTTAGAAAATTATATTTTAACCAAATCATCAGTATCATTATCAAAATTTCACTAAGAAGGAAAAAACATCTGGCGTTAAACCCTCCACGTAACTTTACCATACTCCTGTGACTTCTTGTATATTTATATAATTATATTTCTATTACCTACTCAAAAATAAACATAAGTACCATATATGTGTTGTGATTGTATTGTGCAGAAAATAGTGAGTTTTTGCTTGTTTTTTTTTTTTTTTTTTTTTTTGAACAACATGTTCCATTTTTCAAATTAAAATTTACATCATTATTTTTTATTTTACAGTTATTTGAGCATCGAGCAATAAATACTACCTACCCATTGTCATATTTACAACAATCTTCTTTTTTTATTTTTAAAATTTGAGTGGAAAAATTTTGAAAAAACCAACGACTTGGAACAATGACTATTATGTTAAATAAAATTAAGCCATATCAGGGAATTAAAACATATAATACTTATAAAGAAATAAGCCGGCCAAATTTTTGTAAAGTGATTAACCTAAAGAATTTAATTAACCAACTTTTACCGTTTTTCAATCCTGAATGACATAAGTATGTACACACATTTACACTTTGTTAGGTATGCTAACTTTACTTCTTTGTTAATTTTTCAAATAGTTATCTAAAATAAGGTTATAATGTAGAATATATACATAATTGTTTTATGGCTAAATTTCTCTTTTTTGCGTTCGGATTTCACGGGATTTCGGATTTGAATGGTTTCACTGTATTTATTAAAATGTAATCCCACGGTAATTTTATTTTCTCAGCCTTAACAATATTGGAAGTATCAACGAAACATAATTGGTCACCGTAATTAATAAATAAATAGAGTACATAGTTAAGAGAAATTCTGTGAAATGGGCATGTAGGGCCTGGAACTCTCCCTCTGGAGGTGTGTGTAATGCAATGTAAAATTTCCATTTGCCCAGAGAGTGTAGCTCTACTTTTTCATTAACAAATCGATCCTAATGAAAGTGAACATTTGGAAATTACAAGTTTTTAATTCCATTTTATTAGATTGTATTTCTAGCTTGTCAACGCAATGTATAGTATTTTAACGAGCACCAAGTACAACGAACGCTCTCTCTCTCTAATTATATATCCCACCTACTATGCAAAGTTAACAATTTGATGAGAGAAAAAACTTCTGGTGCCGGTGAAAATCATGCCACTCACCACGACATTTGATAACCAATTAGATCTCCTCTCTCTGATATAACTATAATATATTAGATATATAATTTTTCATAGGATAATATCACCCTGATCTGATTTCATACGCTGAATAATTAGCATGAATGATGGAGTATTTCTGGTTAAACAATGAAGATAGGGGCGAGGTAATTCCAGCTTTTACATTTTACCTACTCTATACGCTCTCGAAGCAGGGAGTATTGAATACACTCAAAAATTCGCAATCATTTTGAAGGATGATTTTTTTTTTCTCTCCGTTTCTGGATTAACCCTCATACGAAATATGTGAGACTATATATCATCATCATTGAGTATACCGTCTTAAGACTGGTTTGACGCAACCACCCGTCTTTACTCGACTCTGTCCCCCGCCAGCTGTTTGACCTCTCTAAATGTCTCGCATCCCATATCCCCAATTATTTGGTTGAAATATTCTAATTCCCCTTCCCCTTTTCTTTCCCACCTCTCCCTCCACGATATCCCTAAGCAGTCCCCATGTCTCAGTGTGTGCCCCATCATGTGACCACTTCTCTTCTTCAGATTCTCCACAAAGTTCTTCTTTCTCCGATTCTTCCAAGACCTTCTTCATTTTTTTTTTTTTTTTTTTAATGCAATCGAATGCAAGAAGGGTGCACCAGTAAAGATGCAGCCCCTATGGATCTCGAAAGACCCTTGCATTACCGAAGAGAAGAGAAAGTTGATTAAGTGAGAGGGTGTAGACGTAGGTGTCTATGCACTCCGGTTTTGAAGGTTTGAAGATTATAGGTGCTGGGAAAGATAGAGGCTGGAAGAGAGTTCCAGTTCCTTGAAGTCATGGGGATATATGTATTGGCGAATGAAGTGGTCCGGCACTTTTCTAATTTAACCGCGAAAGAGTGTTGGGAGTCGGCAAAACGCGTGCTACGTGCAAAGCATGCTTTGGGGGGAATTATTGATTTTATCTCATCAGAGCACCTGCCGTGATAGTATCTATAGAAAAGGGAAAGGGCAGAGACATCTCTTCGATGAGCCAGCGAGTCGAGGGAGTCGGTGAGGGTAGAATCGTCAATTAGCCTGACGGCTCGTTTCTGAATTGCATCAAGGGTAGCAAGAGAATATTTTGAGGCTCCTCTCCATAGATGAGAGCCGTATTCGAGACAGGGGCGGATTTGGGCCTTGTAGATGGTGAGAAGTTGTGGGGGTTTGTAAAATCGCTTGGACCTGAATAAGAAGCCAATCTTCCTTGCTGCAGATTTCGCCACAGAGGAGATGTGTTCATTCCAAGACAGGTCAGATGCGACAGAGACGCCCAGCATGGATAGGCTGTCACACATTTTTAGGGTATTTATTTGTAATTTTATCCATCCATTTGATATTCATCATTCTTCTGTAGCACCACATTTCGAAAGCCTCTAATCTCTTTCTCTCTGCTTCTCTAATTGTCCAGGTTTCACACCCGTACATGGCTATGTTCCATACTTATGTCTTCAATAGCATCTTCCTGTTTTCTAAGCTGAGTGAGGAGAAACATAGTTGTTTTTGTTTTGAATTAAACCCCATTTTTGCTTGGGCAATTCTTGATTTAATTTCGTTTTTGCTTCTCCCATCCCATGTTATTTTACTTCCTAGGTAGCGGAATTCCTTAACTCCTTCTAGGCTTTCTTGGTTAATTTTGATGCATTCCTGTCTCGTTTGTTCTTTTTTTGTACATAAGTATGTACCTTGGTTTTAGTCTTGTTTATTTTCATTTTGATTTCTTCTATTAGGATTTGGTTAATTCCATTCAGAGCGTTCTCTGATTATTTTTTGTTATTGCTTCCTTTCTTAGTGCAATGTCATTACACAACCACTATATATAACAAATTATAAATTTAATTCTAAATTAGTAGAAATGTCGACACTAGTTTCATATAACAAATTGTAAACCTTGTTGAAAGTTTCGTTGTTTTATAACAACTTTCTCAGCAACTTAGATATTTTCATCTGTTTCCAGTTCATTGATATTATTTAATAAACTAGTGATTATTGAAAAAGTTTCACTTTTTCATCCTCCTATTTTCAATATTTTAGACTTAAAATTGAATGACCTTGTTATTATTTTCTTATTCATTTTTTTTATTTTACCTATAACTAATTTTTGTTTCTTTTGTTTCAGGTAAGCACGATGGTTTCATATCACGTACGTTCTATCAGTGAATTTGTAAATAATGGAGATTTCATCCATGAGTAAGTTTATCTCTATCATCTTTTTATAACTTTATTGGATGATTTAATCTGAACATTTAATTTTCAAATGAGAACATAAAATAACAAATGTCGAAAGACAATCAGTTAGTCATAGCAAACTATTGTGATCCCGTATTATCATAATGTGAGATATACATGCATAATTGCATATGTTTATATTATCTATACATTCTCCACAAAAGCTTATATTTTTTAATTTTTTATTTATTTATTATCATATCTTAACCAATTATTAAAACAAATGTCAAAAGATTTATGTTTTCACATAATTACAGCACAATTTAGGAAAATATTTATAAAATACAATTCCTCATTAAACATTATATCAGTGGAAGGCAATGGAAAACCCACTCTGTGAAAAAATTCCTGAGGAAAATTACAGTAGAGAGCAATGTTCCTGTAATTTTTTCGCTGACTCCACAGTTCAAAAGTATATGGGAGCAAAAATGTCCAAAACGTATGTAAAAGTGTTCAAGTGTGTGTGTGTGTGTGTGTGGGGGGGGGGGGGGGGTCCATGCCGATTTCAAAAAATTTTGACCCTCTAAATTTTACTTTTTTTTTTGTGAAATTTGGATTTTTGCCATTTTTAGATGCAATTCTTTTATAAATAAAGAAAAAAAATGATTAACAAGCCCATTGGGGGCAGAATACAAAAACGGCTGAGCAACTTTCGAAAAATTAGTTCGCGGCCGACACCCCCACAGCTTAGAGGGAACATTGGCTGAGAGCATACTCTCCACAGTAATCGCCGAGACTCGGAATCGAGACACTTAAAGAAGAAGAAAAATTATAAACAATAATGAAGATTAAATGATTAATTTAGTTAGATATAGAGTTCATAAATTTTTCTTCTTTTTACTCGACAAACGGGGAGTCGGGTTGTCCGAGCTGGCTAAGGCGCTGGGCCCGCTTCAGCATCGTTGATGACGATGTTCAAGCTGACTTCGAGTCTGGCTAGCATATAAAATTTCGACCGGCTAAAACTCGGCTCACTCACTAACACTACTAACACTTTACTGATGTGCTGTCTAAATTGGCTTTGTTCCCGGTAACAATAAATAAATAAAAAAAATACTCGGCGAACATTTTCATCATTGTTGAGCAATTGTTTCATTTTTGGATTTTCATGGTTGTGTAAACGTTGATGTTGTGTAGCGGAATATTATTTTGATTTCTTCTGAGACTGTATCAAGGTGTAGGTCTCTAAGGAGGTCACGAAAAAGGAAACAAAATATATCGAAACATATCGTTAGAAACAACCCCCCCCCAAACTCGCATATGTAGGTATTATAGACAAAAATGATTAACACAAAATAACTCAATATAAATATAGAGGGGCGATGTTATCATACCATTTAATTAATTTGATTTTCTTTTTTAAGTTAATAAAAATGTATAAATATTGTCCAGGTGATAAAATACAATGAGATTTATGCCAAATGAGAAAAACCTCCCCTGATGAGCGCTTGGAAAAAACAAATAATCAACATTGCTCATCCCCCCTCAGCCCATGCTTGAAGGTGGTTGATGGATAGAGCCCACCTTCCTCCAATGCGACTGATAATTATGAGCTGGAATGTTCCAACTGTGATTGCGTGTGCATAATTATTTGTTGCGATTAATTTGTCTCATTGCAAATCTCGTTTGTCAAATAAATTAATCCCCTCCACAAAGCAAATGATATGATATGCGTATCGGCAAACGAGCAGCTGGCTGAATGTTTTACGTTCATATTTTTACCGGAAGTGTCAAAATGACTCACTGTCGCTTAGAGAGGTGGATGTCTGTCTGTGTGTGTGTTTTGGGGGTTGTTTGTGGCGGATCGGAGCTGATATTCGGCTAGGTCAGCCGCCGGGCTGATTCCCAGCGACACCGTGTCAGCCGATCGCACATAAATCCCTTAAACGACCCACGTCGATCGTTTAGCTCTAGATAGATGGACAACAAGGGCAGAAATATTGCCTGCCAAGATTTATATCTCATATTATCATTTACTTGCTTGTCAATTGAAAAAAAGAGAGAGAATTTTGTGATTTTATGTGAAGATGTGTTGTCAGGGCTTAAACGCAAAATTTTCTCCTCTTCGAGAGGGCTTACTTGGACACTTGATTGGAAATGTTCCTGGAGGCGCCAATACACTTATCCAAGGATGAGCTAGAGCTGGCTTGTTTGGCACACGTGAGCCGGTTGACAAAATTTTTTAATAAAATCTAAATATATTTAAAAAATATACTTTTATTTCACAGTGCATTAAGAAAGGCTAAGTTTTCCTTTAGTATTCTAAAAATATGTTCACTCACTTCACAAAATACTTGGTATGATTAGAAACTTTTAAGACTGGGCTTGTAATTCCCTGCGGCTTATAACCTTCAGCTGTTTAAGAACCCCATCCACAGATACCTTCGACTCATACTCAGCCAATAAAATCCTGTCTTTTCCTTCTTTTCACGATGGAGGGGCCAACCCAGGCCTTTAGGGGATGCACCTTTTTGGTGTATCTCCTTCTCACAACAATAGCATAAAAAATGGCAGTAGGTACATACAGACTATTGCGATAAATCTCCCTCAAAGTAATTCCCTTCTGACTGAACACACCGACTTCAACGGTGTTTCCACTTTGGGAAGCAATCTAAGGAAATTTTCTTTCTTAAGGGTGTTATGAACCTTCTCTGTGTTTGCCTGGATGTCTTTAGATTAAAAAGATACAAAAGTAAATTTTTTTTGTTAAGTATGTCATATCAAAAAAATATCAATTATAGGTTCTCTTATTTTGTGCTAAAGCCGTAATTTAGAAAAGGAATTGGCTATCAACTTATGAATTTCAATTTATTTATCGTAAGGAAAAAATTCATTAATTTTTTTTTCTTAAATTGAAAGTTTCTTTTTGCCGAGAGTAGCAGAATTTTTATAAATTGAAGTAGACAATAAAAGACTGAGTCTTCTGCTGGAATTATAAATGTTTATTTTATTTATAACGAGACTATAGTTTCGAGAGCTTTGCCCTCTTCATCAGTCTATTACAATTGGATTCACAGGAATTAATGAAGAGGCCAAAGCTCTCGAAACTATTGTCTCGTTATAAATAAATTAAAATTTATAATTCCAGCAGAAGACACACTCTTTTATTGTCTCCTTCAATTTTTTTTCTTTTATTAATTATGATTAGTTTTATAATTTCTCTTTAAAAGTGCAGTTACATGGGGTTGTTGAAAAAATTTAATTATTAATTTTTGTTAATTTTCACTTTGAAATTTAAAAACAAGTACTATGACTTGTATTTCACAAAACTGTAATCTAAAATAATGACATTAAAAAACCAGAACGATTGACTATAGTTTTGTTTAGACAAAATAATCTTTTTATTTTGATTAGTTATGCCCATCGATTAAATTATTAAAGTTGTTATCGGGAAATAAAGACTATATGTTTTACACAGATGATTAATACTTTATTACCAACGTTTCGTCAACTTTGTTGACTTCTTCAAGCCTCAAATAATCAATCTGATTGATCTTGATGACTTGCCTTGATATGTTTAGTACTATGAAAGAATAATTATAAAAATGACAAATAAGCAGGAAAGTTAACTATTTGAGCCCTGAAGAAGTCAACAAAGTTGAGGAAACGTTGGCAATAAAATATAAATTATCTGCATAAAAAATATAGTCTTTATTTCCCGATAACAACTTTAATAATCTTTTTATTTTATTTTTAAAGTCAAGCGTACCTTCTGACACATCTCTGCGTACCTTGGTAGAAAACCACTGCTCTCTGTGTTAAAGTATTGTTTCCAAGGGCAACTTCAGAGGATCATAAACTAAAAAGTATAGACCTGATCTAAGTAGTATTCATTTAGGTCTAATTTTGAGAAATGATGATTTTCACCAAAACCAAAGAAATTATTTTTACTTTTATCATACAGGGTATGGTCAAGTATTGTAATCGTGTATGAAAAAAGTGTTTTTTTCCCCTCTTTTTTTTCCAAATATCTCAAAAACGGCTGAAACCATTTTGATTAAAAAAATTATATTTTTCGAGATACTAATTGTTTTGTCAAAATGTCTGTTAGTTAGTTAGTCTGTGCGTTACCAAATTTTTGTGGACGAGTTAGCTCAAAAACTAGTGTGAATATCGAAACCAAATTTCACACGTAGTTTTGGTCCATTGAGATTAAGAACTGATTAGATTTTGGTGCATATCGACACACAATTAAGGTGTATACATAATCAGTAGGACCCCAGAAGTCCAAAAATGCAAAAACTAATCCCCCTCCCCTACATGATTATAAATAATTTGATTAAATATTAAATATAAGTGAGGGGCCAGGTTGTATGGTAAAGTCAAGTAGATGGCCACATCAGAACACGTCAGAATATTTTTCTTTTAGATGGTTATGTCTCTGAGCGATAAATGTTCAGTTGTGCTGCCACAGACACAAATCTCGTATCCAATCTAATAATTTGTTTTCATATAGCCCAATTTGAAAAATTTGCTTAATCTGGATTTAGTAAACCCAAATCAATAAAATGAAAATCAATTCTGAATTTTTTATTTCGCTTGACTTGATTTTTGATTGTATAAATAATTTTTTAAATTTGTGGAATACGTTAACATCAAATTGTAATTAAATTGAATTGAATTGAATTATTTTCGGTGATTTAAAATCAGACATGATAAAGAGTGGGTGGTAAAAATGAACGTGAAATCCGGCCGGGATTTCGACCCAGAACTTCCGCGTGTAGTGAGCGGGTGACTGACTTCCCAAACAAGCTACTGAACCTCTCGTTTTATCTATATTAATATTGCCATTAAATTTATATTTATGTCAATATAAAATATTTAGCAAAGAAATAAAAATATGATCGGTTTTTTTATACGATTTATTTACGAGACTATCGAATCATCATTTGGGAAATCTGATCTAAAAAATGCATGTTTGTTTGTCTGCAGAGACTCTAGAGTAGGGTGTTAGTTTGGCTCCGCCCTTCCTCGGCAGGAGTCAACAATGCTAAAACAAATAAATAAATAAAAGTCATACACTTGTTGTAAATAAATAAATAATAACTGAAAGTAATGGAATACAGCCCAGGGGTAGGGAAGAAAAAAAAAATTATCACATATCCAAATAAGGTGTAATTTATTTATTCATTCTTTCCTCTTTTCTTTTCAAACCGACATTTTGCAGGATTCTACCTCCTTCTTCAGGGTTTCAAAGGGCCAATGAAGGAAACAAACAAAATGTTTACTTGCTCTCTCAATAGCAGCTTTTAAAATTTTCTTCTTAATTAAGAACAAAAATTGTTACTCTATTTTAATGCTTCTGCTAAGGAAGAAGAAAATTTTGAACGCTGTTATGGGAGAAAGGAAGGAAACATTTTGTTTGTTTCCTTCATTGACCCTTTGAAAACCTGCACCAAAGAATACGTGTTATACCATGGCAGTTTTACTCTGAGTTTATTTACTAGCTGCAAGGCCCGCCTTCGACGGCCCTCTTCGCTAGCCAGGGAGCTACGCCCACCGGACCCCCTCGACCTCCAGACCCAACACCACCAGCCTCTCACCATGCACCCCGAGGCCCCACATCACCACCTCGAAACAGCACTCACCACCCCCACCACCTGAGACCCACCCAACACCCCCGCACCATGCACTCGCTACGCCCCCTGGACACCCTCCGTACCACACCTGCGTACCCCCCACATGCCATATAAAAATTCATCATAACTATACTTTTAATAAGAAATAAAGAATATTTTTGCATTTAAAAGGTTACGCGAGCTAGTGTATGCTTAGTTTCGGATCAAATGGTCGTGTGTGAATTGGCCGAAAAATTTTCAGAGGGAAGAATCCTCCGAAACGTCGGTTTGAAAGGGGAAAAGAGGAAAGAAGGAATAAATAAATTACACCTTATTTCGATATGTGTAAATTTTTTCTTTCTTCACTACCTCTGGGCTGCATTTCGTTACTTTCAGTTAAAATTTCTACCAGTCCGTCTCTCTCCAGAGAAAATATCGTGCAAATAAATAAATACATTTTTGTGCTTGGACATTCACATAAAAGAATAACTTTGAAAGGCTAACGCAGCAAAATCATATGTTGTAACCTTATGATCTTATGAACCAAAAAAGTAGATGATCCTTCACTTGGTAGGGCCGTCGCGTGGGTTGTAGGCGCCCTGGGCGAGATTTTACCAAGCGCCCCTACACCTACTCCTACGGAATCAAACAAGTACAAAAATTTGATAAAATTCAAAATTTACAACTCTAAATTTGTTTTCAAGCAATGTCGCCCAGGGCTATCGCCCCGGCCGCCCCGCCCACGTAACGGCCCTGCACTTGGTCAACTCAAGCTGGATTGTGTATAACATGGAGAGAAAATTTATTTCCAGGCTCCCCTAAATCCAAGAATCAACTTGCCTTAGCTAATTTTCACTAAAGCCACAAAAACAGGGATTTTTTCTCCACACTTATTGATCTTTTTTTATCTATCAAAATCTTTATTAAAATAAAATCT